>BCLG01000020.1:282858-329969 GCA_001602295.1 Zoysia matrella | reverse complement strand
GCCGCCCCTTTGCGCCGCCACGCCCGCCGCTGCCTCCCTACCAGCTCGCTGCCACCGCCCCCTTGCCGCTGCCGCCCATCCCCTGGTTGATTCTTCTGCCTGCAGGAGAGGAAAGAAAGAGTTAGGGAATGGCGCATAGAGGAGAAAAGAGAGTGGCTGAGAGATTTCCGGAGAGAGCGGGGGAAGGGAAGGAGACTGGGGAGAGAAACAAGGAAAATTTGAAATGGGAAGGAGAGAGAATAAACAGTTGATTACTCCGAAAAATTGACCGTAACTGAAAAATTGACCGTAACTCTACAGAAAAACTAGAAAATATGCGCTGTAATTGTCGTGCTTTTTATATATATTTTTATTATGTATCTCTTTTTGAAGAAGTATATTTTAAATTTATTATTTAATAAATAAAAATATAATTGATTTAATATAAATGACAAAATTCTATAAACATATACTTCGATATTTAAAAAAAAGTTGTCGACATGATATTCAAAGCATAATTGTGACATTTGTTATCTATAAAATATTTAATAAAAAGTAGCATCGGTACACTTTTAAAAAAGTATTTTTTAAAAAAATTATTTCTAATTTTGTAACTTAATAAATTTAAAATTATTTCTAATTTATATTAAAATATTGCGTTCAAAGCTACTATTTTTCTTAGACTGGAGTTGTAAACGGGAAAAAAATTAAATCTTAGTTCTCATAGTAATCAAAAAGTATTTTTAGAAGATAAAACAATTTAAGTTATTTAAATATACATTTTTATTACATATAAATGTCTTTGATTGTAGCATATACTTGTCAGACATAGAAGTAAAATAAATTTATAAGAACTTTTTCTATATCTTTTGTAATAGTTATATTAAATCTATAGCAAAAGTAAATTTGATTTAACAAAATAGTTATAGTTAATTTTTTATATCTATACTATTATCCATGTATACTACCACATACTTTCTCCATTCTTAAATTATTATTTATCGTTACTTTTTAATATCATCTTTGATTATTCAAGTTATCTAAAAAATTAATTCAAATATTTAAAATTTTAAGTTGTGATTCAAATAACTTTAATGATAAAGCAAATTATAATATATGACATTTATAAAAAATTAAATATGATCATAGTCAAATTTTATGTTAAATCTGAAATGGCTAGGGCGATGGTATGGCCGTTTATGCCTGCTCTCGCAGAATAGAAGCACACTCTTATGTAGATCGAAGAATTTTTTTTCGTTTTTAATATTCACTGTTAGATTTTAATCTGATGGTTAATATTTTTTAGAGTAACGTAACGCAACGAAGGTTGAGAGAACGTTTGCGCTGTAATATATAAAGATTTGAGTTCCCTGGGAAATCAGTTACTGAGAAACTTTATATTTCCCTACTGTATATGAATTAACTCTAGGGAAAAGATTATTCCCTAGGACACAATAACAAACCCTAATAAAAAAGAAAAGTTCATAGGAAAACTAGTGAATTTCATTAATGATGCCTGACTTTCAGTAAAGTGGAGAGAAAACACTTTTATAAAAAAGATACTGCATGCAACAAAAATATTTTAATTCTCTGAGGAAATCTTGAAACATACTTGGCTTGGTTACGAATGTCACCAAAGATGCTAAAAACATGAACTGATCAGAACACTCGGTAAGATCGAAGCATGTGAAAGTTGAGCATAAGTACTGATTACGACATGAAACTTGTTTATAAAATATTACTAGTTAGAGGTTGCTGTCATTCAACCACGTGCTACCGATTGGACAAGTTGCTTCCACTGATGGGTTTTGACTCTTAAGTGGCCCCCTGTACAGCAAGCATATCAAGATCCTTGCCGTGTAAATTGGGAACAGGATCCTAATAATGCAATACTAAATATATTATTTTGTTTGTCCCTAAATAATTGCCTTTTTTATTTTTAAAATCAATCATTCTTTTATTTAAAAATTATGTAAATATAAAAATAAACAAGTCATACTTAACATATTTCTAATAAAAAAACAATTCATAATAAAAATATATAATATTTTTACAAAAATTAAAATAAGCTGAGTGGTCAAATGTTGATGATCTAAACCGAGGGAAAAAATGGGTATAAAAAATATTGGAGGTCACTCACTAAATGTGATATTTCAGATATTTTGATGAATAAATTTAAATATTTTTAAACTAATTGACATGAACTTTTAGGGAATCGCCTTCAATCTATAAAACAAAAGAATTGTATATACAAAGTAAGTTTCATTGATTAATGATTCTAAATAGTGAAATTTCAGCATGTAAAAAAAAAAAAATCAGACCTCACTGATAAGTGCGAAATTTCAGTGAAATTTCACTGAAATTTTTTCCTAAATGTCAAATGAATACTCACTCTATTTTTTAATTGATGTCGCCGTTCACTTATACATTCAACTTTGATCATTCGTCTTATTAAAAAAATTTGATAAATTTTATATAATTTGATTTATCATTAGAGTTGTTTGAGTCACAACTTAAAATTTTATATATTCAAACAAATTTTTTAAATAAAATAAATAATCAAAATTAAATGTAAAAATCAACGACGACATCGATTAAAAAACAGAAAAAATATTTATTTTGAGACGGGAGGGCATATGCACGTAAAGATATAAGCTTACGCACTTTTATCACACCGCAGCAGAGCCTTCCTCAGCTTGAACTGAACACTTGCGGAAAAGCAGTAGAGAAGATGAGGGTGGCGGTGGTGGGTGCCGGCGTAAGCGACTCGGCGGCTGCGCACGAGCTGGCGAGGAGCGGCTGCGCCCGCGTGACCCTGTACGACAAAGAAGACTATGTCGGCGGCCAGGCCAAGACCGTGGTCGTCGACGACGGCGAAGCCGGCCCTGTCGACCTCGACCTCGGTTTCATGGTCTTCAACCGGGTTAGAACTTGCAAGGATTACAAAAGCTCTGTATCTGTCCGTGTCTGCACGAATCATTCTACCGCCACGTCTTTCAGCGTTGTTGATATTAGAGCATGAACGCCATAAACACCAAGGAAACTATGTGTATTATCTGTGTGCTCGCGGGCTACTCGTGTAACATATGGATACGCTGCAGGTTGCATACCCGAACACGATGCAATGGCTTGAAGAGCTAGGGGTGGAGACGGTAAGCTCGGACATGTCCTTCTCAGTGAGCTCGAAGCGGGACGACGGCGGCGGCTTCAAGTGGGGCAGCCGCAATGGAATCCGCAGCCTCTTGGCCCAGAAAAGCAACTGCTGTAGCCCAAGCATCTGGCGAATGGTCCGTGAGATATTGAAGTTCAAGAACATTGTTCTCAGGTGAATACTTCCTCCTTTCTAAATTTGTTGTTAATGTTGACTTTTAATAGTAACTTTGATTATACATCTTAATAAAAAAATTTGATGAATATCATATATTTTATTATAATTTACTTTATCACTAAATTTATTTGAATCACAATTTATAAATTTACACATTTGAACTATTTTTTGAATAAAATAAATGGTCAAAGTTGATATTAAAAATCAGCATTGACAACAATTTAAGTAACAGAGGGAGTAAGTGTTTTAGATAATAAAAGAGACCAGGCCGTTTGCCAGATGACTTTCGTGAATGAGACCGTTCCTCTTCTGCATCATTTCATATCTGAAATAATCTGGGTGACGCATGAAGCACGAACGATTTATTATGTTGCCACCTTTGTAATATGCAAGGTACCTGGAGGATCATGAAAACAATCCTGATCTTTACCGGAACGAGACTTTGGGGGAGTTCGTGCGGTCGCATGGATATTCACAGCTCTTCCAGGACGCTTACCTTGTACGTAGTAATATAAGTACTAATCAACTTATTTAAACTTGTCATCTTCTCATATATCAGTTATAAGCTTGCCTTGTATTTGTTGCAGATTCCAATGTGTGGGTGCATCTGTCCCTTTCCGCCGCAGGGAGTGTTGGGCCTCCCTGCTTTTTCTGTGCTCTCATATTGCCGTAACAATCACTTCTCGAGGTAAATTTTACATATATTTTTGTATTCACTGATTTATCCATCATGGGAGCTAAGTAGCTTGTCTAATTCAGCTATTGGGTAGCCCCCAATGGCTCACTGTCAAGGATGGGTTGCAGTCTTTCACGAATAAGGTATTGTGGCGATTCTTGTATGTAAAGAGATTCTTCAATATATATAAACGGAAAGAATAATACAACTTAGCAATAAGTAAAGTAGTAGATATGTCCATGGGCACATAAGCTCTATTGTTCAATAGTTCATATACACTATTGCCTATTAGCAGGTAAGAAAAGAATTGGAGATCAGGGGCTGTGAAATTAAAACCAGTTGCGAAGTCAAATCTGTTTCAAGATTCAGCGGAGGTAAATTATATTTTTTTGTACTAAAAAAGTCTTTTATCCATTTGACACACTAGTATCAAATGGACTTTTATTTTTTCTTTAGGTCTTGAATTTAGGGATTTAAGGTTCCAAGTGTTCATTTTATCCTGCCACTTTGCAATGCTCGTTTATATACAAATTACAATCGATCTAGATTCAAATATCCTATAAATTACAAAGGTATAATTCCCATTTTAGTCCCTGAACTATTATCAAAAGCTTAATTTTGTCTTTCAACTTTCAAAAGGTCCAATTTAGTCCCTGAATTATGATTGGAGTTTCAATTTCATTCCTCGTCTGACTTGGCTATATACGTGGCATGCCACGTCCGCACTTTCCATGCCACATCAGCTTCAATTTTAAATTATAAATTACAAATAATTTTTATATCACCATTACTCTATTTTGTACCATCATATTTCTTAAATCAATAAAAAAAATCCTTCATGGATATTTTTATATTGATATTTTGAAAATAATTTTTTCAGTATATCATAAGATGTTCAAACGCATATTTTTGATATATCATAGTATGTTCAAATGGATTTTTTTGATATATCATAATATGTTCAAATGGATATTTTTGATATATCATAATATTTTTGAAAATAATCCTGTTGCATTAATTCTAAGAAACACGATGGTTCAAATGAAATTAAAAGTAGATTTATGATTTGATAGAAAATTGATTTGAATTCCAGTATCTAAAATTTAAATTGATGTGGCGTGCTACGTGCTGACATGGCATGCCACATGTGCAGCCACATCGGTTCAGAGATGAAACTGATCCTCTGACTAAAGTTCAAGGACTGAACTGGATCTTTTGAAAGTTGAAGGATGAAACTGAGTTTTTTATGGTAGTTCAGGGACATAATTGAGTATCATCCCAATTACAAATGTGTTCCAGTTATGTGTGTAATTGACCTAGATTTCAAAGTGAGAGAAAAATTGCCTCTATTCTCAACTAGCTGAAATAGTTAAAGAGTTTCGCCATCGAGCAAATTAGGCAAAATGAACAGAGCTCAATAGGATAGTTGGAGAGATAGGAAGTAGTAATAGATGGGTTATATGTGACAGAACTTTGTGGTTTGATGGTCCAACTATTTTTCAGTACTGACCTAGTGGAACAATCCATTTAAAATGTGATATCCGACTGGACAATAAGTTTTATGAGATAGTAATTTGCTTGGTCTTTCAGTAATCTAAAAACATTATGATGCCGGTAGCAGGCTACAGGATCATAGAGGTTAATGGATCAGAGGAGACTTATGAAAGCATTATACTTGCGGTCAACGCATCTGATGCTCTGAAAATACTAGGAGCTGAAGCCACACAAGATGAGTTGAGAATTCTTGGTGCCTTTCAGTATACTTACAGGTGTGCTGCCTTTTTCAAAGGAACGAAGTACACTAGTCTATATGAGCAGATATATCAGGTTTCTTGTTATTGTTCTTTATTTCCATTTTATCTTTTTGTAGCGATTTGTACCTTCACTACGATGAAAGTTTGATGCCCCGTAGCTTGTCAGCATGGAGCGCAAGGAACTAACATTGGAACAGAAGCTGGGTTGTGTCTGCTACTTATTGGCTGAATTTGGTTCAGGTACATTTGTAACAAATACTCCTCTTATTTTATATGACACTGGATGTATAGTTTAGTCTTGAACTAATTAACATCAAATATAAAAAGAACAGAGGGATTATATGCAAAAGTAGACTGTAGAAGCACATGAGTATTAAAAAAAAATCAGATATATATCTTGAATCTTCCAAAAAAAGTCTCGATATAATTAGCTTGAAATTTATTTTGTAATAAGTACGAACTGAAAATCAATGTGGAAAATATAAAAATTGTATGCACAATGCTTTTACTATTTTACATGGTTGGACAGTACTATCACCAAATTTACAGTTTTGTTTAAGGGTTTCTAGGATACCATCTCTTTTAAAAATCGGTTAAATTTTCTGATGCTACGATGAAGTATTAGTCATTCAGCTGCATATATTTTGATTTTATATGAAACAACAATGACTGATCTCTTTTATTCCTCGAATTGCTAGAACATAGACTCCAGCAAGCAATTTCTGGTGACACATAATCCTCCTCATGCTCCCGACCATTTTCTTCACAAATGTCGTATTAGCCATCCTGTTCCGTCCAAGGCTACTGCAAAGGCTTCTCTTGAGCTTCATCTTGTCCAGGGAAAGAGAGGAATATGGTTCTGTGGAGAACATCAAGGTAAGACTATCACTTAAAGTATATCGATCCTTCCCCTTTTTACTACAATATAGTTATGTGTACATTCAACTGTTCCCTTTGGTATTGAATGACAGGCTATGGCTTCCATGAAGATGGGGTGAAAGTACTGCATATGCAATCTATCATTTTAGGTTCTTTCAATAAAAAAAGGCACCGAAATTATGCAAATAATTATATGATACAAATTTTGATGCAGGCTGGGAAAGCAGCGGCTTCAGGTTTGATGGGAAAAAAAATGTGACCTTGCAGTGAACCAGAAGATGATAATTCCATCATGGACTGGAGCTGTGTCACGTGTTCTGGTTGCAAGATTTCTTCAAAAATATGTATCCATTGGCAACTTGAGCTGTGTTCCATTGCAAATTCATATGTCGTATATTGTCTAATGATGATTCTCACATAAATTTTGTGCATAGCTTGATTGAACAAGGAAGCCCTTCATTCAGTTTTGGTGAAGTCTCTGAAAAATGCCCCTTAAAAATTGTCCTTCAAGTTCATAATCCCCAGTTCTATTGGAAGGTTCTCTTGAATGTCTTTTTGGAGATCTTGACATACTCTGATTTCGTTGCTTCTCTTCAGTATCTGACATAATACACATTCCTAATCGTGTCTTCCTTGCAATTTTATCAGGTTGCAACAGAGGCAGACCTTGGTTTTGCAGATGCTTACATTAACGGCTATTGTTCTTTTGTCGATAGCAGAGAGGGCCTTCTAAACCTTTTACTGGTAATAAATAATTACCCACGCTTGTATAAATCTGTTACATTCACCATATGCTTCTGAAGATTCTCTCAAGCTTCTTACGTACATCGTGTCCAATTATGCTCGATACAAATTCTCATTTCTAACAGAGATGCACGTATGGAATCTAATACTGTTGCCAGGAAAAGGTCTCAAATCTTCCAATATCCAGAAACGGCATCTTAATCATTTCCTCCAAATAAAGTATCAGACATGAACACTTTTCTAATACAAACAAATCAAATTGGTGTCTTGCAGAAGCTATATAAGCCGGCGCTGGTGGACTCCCCTGCTTATAACCTCTGGGCTTGCATCAGCAAAATACATTCTGTGGCATCGGTCACGGAGGAACACTGTAACGCAAACTCATCGAAATATCTCTAGACACTGATCTGGTCAGTATCTATGTATCTTTCTATTAGTTTCCAATTTCTCCATTGATATTATAATAAAAGTAGTGTCTAATATATTCTTAAATTTTCTTTTCATTCTATATATTACACATTATTATAATGCTCTGGCTTTCTATATGTCACATGTGTGTGCAGAGTAATGATTTCTTTGCTCTATTCCTGGATCCAACCATGAGTTACTCTTCTGGCATTTTCAAGGTTTGTCGATCTTATGTTTGAATCCAGATTTAGAATTGGATTTACTTTTTTGAATACCAGTATATTCTTGAGCTACCTTACCTTTCCAAAAGTTCTCATTTAGACGGAAGATGAGAGCTTAGAAGAAGCACAACGACGTAAAATTAGCCTTCTTATTGACAAGGTAACAATAACATGGTTGCTGTCGCATCACTTGAAACATATGTTTGATCTCAAGATAATCTCCATATTCCTGTATTTATTCATTTGTAGCCTGCATATGAATATAGATAAAGATAATCTGATGTGCTTCCTTGCGTTTGAACCCAAGGCTAATGTGGAGCGAGATCATCATGTTCTTGAGTTTGGTAGTGGTTGGGGCACTTTAGCAATAGAGGTGGTAAAGAAAACTGGTTGCAGATACACTGGAATCACAGTCTGAGGAGCAACTAATCTATGCCCAGAGAAAAGTGAGAGAAGCTGGATTAGAGGTCAGTCACGTAAAATTGTTCTTTGAGAGGCATGCACTAGCATTATTTGAGACTTTCAACCTATATCACAACAAAATAAAAGAAATAACCTACTGTTTATTCAGAGCCACATTACTTTCCTTCTGTGCGACTACCGTCAAATTCCCAGTTGCTACAAATATGACCGGATTATAAGTTGGTGGGTACAATACTGCTAACCGTTTAAATAGAAACGAATTATCAAGTAGTGCTAATAGATATATTCTGCCCCTTAATTTTCAGCGAAATGATTGAACATGTTGGCCATGAGTATATGGACGAATGTTTCAGCTGTTGTGAGTACCATTTGGCAGAACACGGTGTATTTGTCCTCCAGGTGCATGATATTCGGCAGCAGCAGATCCTATCAGTTTTATACTCCATTGTCAGATTTTTAACATTGATGCACAGTTGATCATCTAAATAATTTTCATCTGTAGTTTAAATGTGTATGTGCACAGTTTATCTCAATCCCAGAGGAAAGGTATGAGGAATACAGGAGGAGCTCCGACTTCATAAAGGAGTATATATTTACTGGTGGCAGCCTCCCTTCGCTGGCCCGGATAATCTCTGCGATGTCCAATGCTTCAAGGCTCTGGTTCGTATTCGGCAACACTGATGTTTGACGTCAACGCTGACGTTTAACATTTATTCATATTATGCATCAATGGACCTATGCTGATGAATTAATAAACTCCATTGCTTATCATTTGATGGACTCATTTGTGTATATTGATGGGGTGTTCATTTTCAGCGTGGAACACGTTGAGAATATTGGCTACCACTACTACACCACTCTGATGCGCTGGAGGGACAACTTTATGGCCAACAGAGAGTAAGTATACTCCCTCTGACTACAATGCTATAAGTATGTCATATTGTACATGACATAATTCGTAATGTAAATTTCATCTTCCATTTTTGCAGTAAAGTCTTGGCTCTGGGATTTGATGAGAATTTCATTCGTACATGGGAGTATTATTTCATTTATTGTGCAGCTGGATTCAAGTCACGTACACTTGGAGATTACCAGGTATGAAGTATGAACTTACAATCGACACAATAATCAAGTAATGTCAATAGTCTGGGATATCTGTTACTCTAACAATTATTATATATATGTACCACATGCAGATTGTATTCTCTCGTCCAGCTGGCAACATCAAGCTGGCGAATTACGTGACAGTCATATAATACACACGGTGTTCTATTTACGTCTACCATAAATGTACCTCAAACGAATTGCTTAAGAATTATTTTAATAAGCATCCTACTCAAGGTGCATCCTCAACTGTTTATGTATTATTATTATAAATATAGATCACCCATTTCTGCATCTTCTCTTGGATATTCATACCATCACTAGTGGAAGGACAGAAGCATCGTTGCTAAGATTTGAACCGATACTCTAAATAAATGTTCTACGGCCCATATTCATGGCTTAATGTCGAATGGTGATGTACTCCAAAATTTGCATGAACAGTGCCATGATATATGTACTTTGTTTTATATTTGTTACTGTATTAAATTTGGAAAAAAAAGCATACCATACTCATTAAAATTTGACCAAACATAGATGCAAAGTTATTCTGAGAGAGAGGTAGTACAAGTTATTATAATCTTCAGTTCTTCTTTTAACCACAGAATTGCTACTGAATGAACTGAAATGCACTTTGGGAGTCAATATTTTAAAATCGAAGGAAGTTTTCTTTTTAGAAGAACTGTGAAGAACAAGGAATTTGGGAGCATCACTACCTTGTTATTTGCAGCCATTGCACTTGCATCACCACCTTGGTATTCTAGCCGTTGCAGTCTTTCGAAAGTTGAGTATTTGCTTGCCTGATTTCAGATCCATCTCTGCTACTCTGCCTACTACTAGCTAGCCAGTCTGGTAGTATTAGTGATGAAACAGAGGATATGTTTGGTTGTTTGTATGGTTCAACACGGCTCGTATGTTGAGGAGATAGCCAGGTTAGCGGCTGAACTAGTGGTTGTCGATGAGTTATCACTGATCAAAGAAGAACCGGTCTGGGTGAAGGTGAAGTGTAGGAATCCTGAGATGCTATCTGGTTTTGTGGAGATCTTTTTTAATGACATCGGTCATGAGATCAGGTTTGAGGGAGAGAGGTCGTCGAGCCGAACCTTCTCCAAGGGAGATGGCCCGTCTGGTGGACGATGTCATGGTAAAGATCATGGCTCGAACAATAGGGATGGAGATGATTTCAGTGAGGATGGTTTTGATATGGGAGGGTTTGAAGGTGATGAATCGAAGATAGTGTGGGAACAGAGGAAGAGTGGGCAGGGTGACAGTCACGGTGCACACGATGCTGGGCCTGATCTGGCAGCGAAAACTGGTAAACAAGGTGCACTGCAGAATGCATGTAGTGTCCAAGGGCAGGCTATAGCATAGGCGTGGGCTGTTTCCTCGACTGAGGATGGTACTTATGAGGGGATGAAGATGGGGCAGAGGGATGTCTTTTGGTGGATGTAGCAGATAATGGACTGATGGGGGGGGGGGGGGGGGGGGGGGGGGGGGGGGGGGGGGGGGGGGGGGGGGGGGGGGGGGGGGGGGGGGGGAGGAATTGACTGTCAGGAGTTTGAAGTGGCTGATTTGCAGGTGGACAGCGATAAGGATATGACAACACACAATGCAGGTGATCTTCTGGTGCAGGACGTTTCTCAGGGTGCGGCGGTGCTAACAGCCGGGACTAATGAGGCTCAGGAGGAGGATGTTGAGGTGTTCAATTTTATTCCAGTGACATATGAAGTTGCCAAGGGAAATGGCGAGAGCCAGTTGATGTCAGCGCCAGAGGAAGGTTTACACTGGGCAGTGTTTGGTTTTACTTCATCGGAGCCGGAAGGTTTTGGGTGGAGAGCAATGCTACAGTGGTACAGGAGGTTGCGGCTTCAATCAAATTGATGCTGGCATTGGGTGTTCTCGAGTCAGTCAATGGTAGTGCTAAAACAGATGTTCCAATTGCGCCGGTCCATCAGCCTACTCTGGGTGCGGAGGAAAAAAGGGGGATGAGTGGTGGAATTGCAAGACAGGAAGCAAACAGAAGAGGTTAGCGTGGATACAGGATGGGTGCGGCCAGGAGAGAAAAAGACACTCAAGAGATGTAGAAAGCCAATACCTGCGCCTTCATGAAGAAGCTCTTGCATTCCTCAGGACAGAGTGCCAATTGCGGAGAAAGTGTCAGGGCGCACCGTGCTCAAGAATCTGGACCCAACAGGTACGGCTTCTTTCAACCCTTTCTTAATCCTAAACCATACTCCTCTTCTGTCATTGCTGATGTGATTACAGAGTTATCTAGTAGTGGAAGGTGAAAACAGGTGTATCTAATCTAAGAAAGCTGAAGAGATCCTCAGGGCTGAGTAAGCAGAGGCGGAATATAAGATTGCTGTGCAGAAACAGGTGGAAGTCGAGTCTGTTCATGAAGCGTCCAATTTGCAGTTGATGGCAATGGAGGTGGTTGATAACGAGGATAGGGATTTCCATGGGACGCAGGGGGCGGACTCATCAGATAATGGTGATAAGTGGGTTCAAGGCGTTAAAGGCAAGGGCAAACAAAACAAATCAGGTGTCAAATGAAGTCAGTTTTCTAGAATGTGAGGGGTCTTGGTCAGCTGGGTAGAAGAGGTCAGGTGGTAGAACTTCTTGCTAAAGAGAAAGTTGATTTTGTGGGGTTACAGGAAACCAAGAAAGAAAGTTTCTCGGATTCTGATTTGAGGGAGCTAGGTCGGGGGTTACCTTTTGTGTGGAAATGGTTGCCAGCTGAGAGCAGATCTGGTGGTATCATTTGCGGTGCACATGGAAAAGCTGGAGATCGAAGAGGGCTGGTTTGAATCAGTGAATTTATAAGATTAATTTTGCTACAAACTAAAACTATAAGACTCGATTGCAATGGAAGTAAAACTATATAATTTTTATAGGCCAAAACCACTAACAATGCTAGTAATAAGATAATAACAACAAGCAAGCACTAGCACGAAAGCCACCAAGAGGAATCAAAGAACAACCTATCACACTACTCAAACGGTAAGTAAATGGGGTAAGTAAAGAGAGTGAGATAGAGAATACTCAGTGATTTTTTTCTGGAATCTCTAAAGGTAGGCATCTTCTTTTAATCCTCATTGAACCACTCCCTTCTTTCTTGAAACGATGCTCACAAAGATACGCTTCACTTATGGAATGAAGTCACCGGTGGCTCGGCTATCGCATACAATACTTAAGTGCTAGAGCAAGCCTCTAAGGCTCGAGTGCTCTGTCTTGGTGTCGCTTTCGAGCGAGCGATCCAAAACCACGTACAAATTTGGTGTCATCTTCCACAATCTCCTCGAAAGCTCAAACACCGACTTCCAGCCAGTCTAAGCTACCCAAACCAAGAGTAATAGGCAAAGATCACTCCTCTCAAGCTCCACAAGCTCTAGAAGTGTATGAATGCTCCCTATCACTCTCATACTAGCATCAAAGATCTCTAATCTTATCTTGTGCTCTCTTCGTGGTGTCTCTTTGCCTCTCACAAGTTTTCTCTAGCATATCAGACCTTAGTCACACGGCAAAACGTCCCCCTCCACGGTTTAAATAGGCTCCAAGCCCAGAAACAACCGTTGAAACATGATGTTATAAAGCTGACTACTTTATGCAATCACCGAACTGTTCGGTGACTGGACCATTGGACTGTCTATTGACCCTTTCTTCCTCGTAGACAGAGAAGCACCCTCTCTGGAATCCATTCCATAGGACACCGGACTGTCCCATGCATACCTTCACTGGACTGTCTGTGATATTCACTTTTGAACGCCCAGAGACGCCTTCTTTGTACTTCATCTTCTGGCTCACCAGACTGTCCGGTGACTACCATAGCGGACTATCTGATGTTTTCTCTGCAGCAACTCCAGCGAACACCACTTTCTGGACTTCAAAATCCTGGCTCCCTAGAATGTCCGGTGACCTCACCGGACTATTTGGTGACTGCTTCTTCGACTGAACTTCAGCTTTAGTCTTCAACTTCACTTTCTCTACCATCTCCAATACTTTCTAAGAATCTAAGAAGCATTCACATCCTTTAACACTTATATGACAGGAGACAAATGACCTTACTCCTCTTAATAGTATCGATCTTCCTATGGACTCTCTAGCTGTCTTTAGCCTTGGTACTTCGATGCTCAAAAACTTCTTTTTAGGGATCGTCCTTGTCATCCACCAAAGAAGCCCACTATATTTATGTACAATTAATGGGGTGGAATCTACAATCACAACCGTTACTTATGGCGTTCATTTAATCACCAAAAATAATTCATACCTTTTAGGGAACTTCAAAGATCATGAAGCTAACAATCTCTTCTTTTTTGATGATTGATGACAACCATAGTACTCACAAACAGGTTAAACAAGATGAAATAAGATAGAGAAAAAACTCATCTCAAAAAAACACTTACCCCTTACCTTAATGACTCTTCAGAAAAATTTTGCAAAGAGTTCCCCTCTTTTATCATGGATAGGAAGCATCTCCCTTCCCCTGATCTCCCCCTGTTTAGTAGCTCTCTCTCCCCCTTTGTCATCAAATCATCCAAAAAAATGGCACCGAATAAGCATATAGAGAGGGAGAACACTGGATAGACAAAGGTCAATGAACGATAGATACAGATCGGGAGCGTAATGCACGGAGTTACCTGTAAAACCATCACACGCAAGGAGCCATACACACTGAAAGCACGAGGTTAGTTCAGAAACCAAGTGTATTCCAATGAGCTAAAAGAGTCAAAAGAAACACAAGCTCATCAAAATAACACAAAGAGCTAATAAAACTGCCAAAACAAAATCCAGAGCTCTAACTACCCATCCACGGCCTCCCCTTGGATAGCTAGCCACTCAAAAAATGATACACCTCATGTCTCACACCCAAACTCCTGGAAGAAGTCTAATCCCGCACGGCTGAAGAGCTGGGTGAAGTGACGGTCGGTGGCTGCTCCTCTATTGCTAGCTGGGTTGCAGCTGCTGACTCATCTCCTCCTAACTACTTAGAGTCATCAAATGCGCTCAAACCGGAGAAAGACGTTAGGGAGGGCTCCTTGCCATCAGGAGTAGCTGGCTGATCAGATCTGGCAAAGGCCTGAGTTGCCTCCTCTGCTAAGTATCCAGCCTCGACCAAGATAGCTGCATTTGACACACTGAGCTGCTAGACTGTGGTGGCTGCGGGCTCTGCCTCTGAAGCCTCTGGTGGTGGCTCTGTCAAAACAGACTCAGAAGTGGTAGCCTCGAACAATAGAACCCTCAGAGCAAGAGGAGAACTACTCACTGCTGTCCCTGACTCCAATGTTGGTATAGACACTCTAGGCTCTGCTGAAGCAAATAGGACCTACATGAAGTACGAGGAAACTGGAGAGAACTGAGATGTGGTAATAGAAACACTACTCCACCAGTGGTCGCTGTAGTGCTGGCTACCCCAAAAGGTACGAATGGTGAAAGCGGGGCCGAGAGCAATATAGTAAAAGTGGGCTGCTGCTGCTGGCTATGTAGCTCAGACGTGAGTGCTGGCACTGAAGAATACTGAGGCTGAGATGCTATAGGCTGGAGCTGTGAAGGTAGAGGACCTGATAGCATAGTCGTTGGCATACCGATCCACTGTAGATAAAATGCAATAGCTCCAAAACCGGCAGACATGTAACATATGGCTGCTGCCATCTTCAACTGAGTGCGCCGTGACCTCTCATGAAACTCCCTGTCCTGCCGTCTCCTCTCCTCAGCAAGCTCTCTCTCCATTCGAAGCCTCTCCTCAATTTGGAGGCGCTCGAGTCAGAGCCTCTCCTTGAACTCGGCCCTCTCTCAGCGTATCAGCTCATCCTGCTCATGCCTGAATCTCCTCTGCTCAGCCTGAATAGCATCTAATCTGGCAGCTAGTGCAAGGTCAAGTGTGACACGAGAGGTCGGAGTCTCATCCTAACCTGAAGCCTCAGTGCTCCCAGCCTCGGCTGTGCTCCATCCAGAGCCTTAGTCTCAATCTCCTCAGGGGTTGTGGTCTCCTCTCCTCTAGGGGTCCTCTAGAAAGCTGACACTCTAAGTACTTTGGAGTCGGATGGCTCAGCTAGACTGAAGGAAGTGGTAATCTCTGACAATGCTGAATACTCCTCTTGAATCATAACACTGGCTCTCATCAGCAACAGGCAAATATAGGGGGCAAAAGGTAGCTATCGAGCGCCTATCCACTCATATATGACATCTTCTATCTAAGCAAGCAAAAGATCTATCAAGTCGAACTCCTCAGGCCTCAATAAATAGCAAAGCAGCCGCTGATGCTAGCTCGATGTGCTATAGACCTCCCTAGCAACCCTCTCAGTACATGAGCCTCGTGTGTCAACCGTAGAGGGTGCCTCGAGTAATGCTCCCCACGAGGTGGCGAGAAAGCAATACTCATCCTGTCGTCACTGGGCTCCATCCCTCCAAAAGGATCTGAATGTTGGTAAGAAGTGCGAATGGGCCAGTGCGTGGATCCGAGTCTCTGATGATATAAACTCAAGTGCTATCAAGACATCGGTCCTCTCAAATATGTGTGGCTCCCCTCGATACATGAACCAGAAGTAAGAGCGGTCGGAGGAGATTCACAGTGAGGCGTAAAACTTCAGAACAGTATCCTCAATATACCTCAACGACTGGGTAACTAAATCTGATAAGTCGAAAAGATAGTTAATGTGACCCTCCATGTCAACTCCAGCTCCTCTGCTCAGTGCCTCTATAGAATAGTGGCGATGTGCTGCAAACACTGAGCTCTTGCCTTTAGTGGCAAGTTGCCTCGTGTAGGCCTCATAGATCCTTCGCTGTAGAACTGTCAGAACTGTCCTACATCAGCGTGTCTACCAGCAGGGACCTAGGCCATGAACTTCACTCTCCTCTCGGCCTTAAAGGACGGGCCCTTAAGCTTCAACAATAACCTCTGCAACTCTGGCCATGGTCCGACGAGCCTTCTCGGCTCTAGCTGTGCGAACTACGTAGACCCCAGACTTCTGGTGAGGGCACCTTTGTGATCTTGACTGTGATACCTTCTGGGCTGCCTTTCCATACGCGGTTCTCGACTGCCTACTGGCAGGAGCTCTCCGCGGCTGCACCTCTGCTACCAAAGGGGTGGTCGCTACTCTTTGACAGGTCGACCTCCTCTTGAGTCTCAGCACCTCCTATCCTCAGAGCTCCACTCCTCCTATGTGGAGGCACATCCACATCTACAGCTGGTAAGGCTCTGTCCCACTCAGGGTCACCGGTCCGTTGCTTCTTCTTCTTCTTCTTCTTCTCTGGCTCTATGGCCTTGCCCTTCTCTTTCTCATCTGTTAAAGGTCTCTATCTATCCATATTGTCAACTGTCTCAAGAACAACTGTCACTGAAGCTCAACTGACCAGCTGACTCAACAAGATAGGATTAAGAGCTTGGCTCTTAACCCGTCCAAGAAAGATCTGGACTGACACTGTACCCTCTAAACACTGCCGTTGACCTCTGTCTTGATACACTGATCAACTATCACTGCACCACATAGGAACAAAATATAGGTTGTAAGCGCAAAAGGTGAGCGACTCAAAAAAAGTTCTAGCGGTGGAACAAAGACATATCACCGATCAAATAAAGCAAATATGATCAACGGCGATATCGACGGACTAATGCCACAATTCAAATAATAGCAATGCATCTAATTGTGACACTAGCGACAGAAGACTCAATGCCATACTAAAATATGAAAGAGATGACCTCAATATGGCACTAAGTACGGGAATTGTCAACTAATCACGTCAATTATCAATAAAAGGTGAGACCTTTATGCAACTATAACAATTTTTGCAATTAATTAACAAGCAGGGCATGTGGGGCATTTCTGATGAAATGTATGAGATAGAATCGATAACGAGGAATAGAAGCCTGAAACCGCCAAAGAAGTTCCTCAAACCACATCTGGTCACCTCAAAAACTAAAACCCTACAAGGTTTTTGGTGGAGTTTTGAATACTTTATGACACGGTTGCGCGAGCAAGAAGTTTGGGCAAATGGGCACGAGGAGGCGCGCACTGGACCGGTGAGGGACGGCACAAGACTTGACGGTGGCGAGGCGGCACGGTGGCGCAAGCTCTGGGCGGCGAGGCGAGCTAGGGCACAACAGTGCGTGTTAGCTTCATAACCTTTGAAGACCCTAAAAGGTATGAATTGATTTTGGTGATTCAATGAACACCATAGGTAACGGTTATGATTGTAGGTACCACCCACTAATTCTACATCAACATGGTAGGCTTCCTCGGAGGATGACAAGGATGATCCCTATAAGAGGAGTTTTCGAGCGTCGGAGGATGAGTAGCTAGAGTCCATAGGAACGTCAATACTATTAAGGGGGTAAGGTCATTTGTCTCTAGTCATACAAGTGTTAGAGGGTGTGAATGCTACTTTGATCCTTAGAAAGCACTAAAAATGATAGAGGAAGCGAAGTCAAAGACCGAAGATCAAGTTCAGTCAAAGAAGCAGTCACCGGACAGTCTAGTGAGGTCATCGGACAGTCCGGTGAGCTAGAACTTCGGAGTCTAGAGAGAGGTGCTCGCTGAAGTTGCTGCAGAGAAGACATCGGACAGTCCGGTGTGGTCGAAGCCGAAGTCCAGAGAAGATATCTTTGGGAGTCCAAAAGTAAAAGTCATTGAATAGTTCGGTGTCCTACTGAGTGGATTCCAGAGAGGGTGTTTCTCTGGCCCAGAAGGTGGACGGGTCACTAGATAGTACAGTGGTCCAATCACCGGATAGTTCGGTGATTGCATAAAGCAGTCAGCTTTATGACATCATGTTCCAACGGTAGTTTTTAGGTGAGAGGGGGACATTTTCCAGTGTGCCTGCGGTCTGAGAAGCTAGAGAAAACTTGTGAGAGGCCAGGATCACCACCAAGAGAGCACATTATAAGATTGGAGATTTGTGCTAGTAGGAGAGTGATAGGGAGCATTCATAGACTTCTAGAGCTTATAGGGCTTGAGAGGAGTGATCTTTGCCTATTACTCTTGGAGTGGGCAGCCTAGACCTGCTAGGAGTCGGTGATCGAGCTTTTAAAGAGATTGTGAAAGACATCGTCAAGTTTGTATGCGATTTTGGGTCCCCCACTCGAAAGGGATACCTAGAGGAAGCGCCCGAGGTTTGGAAGCTTGCTCTAGCACTTGGGTATTGTGTGCGACAGTCGGGCCACCGGTGACTTCACTCCAGGAGTGAAGCGTACCCGTGTGAGCATCGTTTCGAGAACAACGGGAGGAACCAAGATTCTGACGGGTGTGATTCAACGAGGATTAGGAGAATGCGCCTACCTTCCGAGACCTCAGAAAAAAATCACTGAGGATTCTCTATCTCACTCTTTACTTATCGCATTTACTTACCGTTTGAATAGTGTGATAGGTTGTTCTTTGATTCTCTTGGTGGCTATCGTGCTAGTGCTTGCTTGTTATTATTATCTTTTCACTAGCATTATTACGGGTCTTGGCCCACTAGAATTGCATAAGTTTGCTTCTGCTGCAATCGAGCCTTATAGTTTAAATTTGTAACGAAATTAGTTCTATAAGTCCACCAATTCACCCCCCTTCTCGGTGTCTTTGATCCTTAGAGTACGCGTGCGGCGAGAACGGCTCTGGCACGTTGGAGCAGGGCAGTGAAAGTGGAGGCGGTGGCCGGACGGCAAGCTAGCATAGGGGCGGCGCACGGCGATGGCGAGGAATGGCGGCGAGCTGGCAGCGATCGGCGGTTGAGTCAGCGACAACGAGAGAGATACACACGAATTGGAAATGATGAAGAAGAACTCATGTGTATTAGTTAAAAAACAATCAACGGCTTGGATTAGATCACAGGAAAAATGGATGGCCGAGATTTGCCGATCAACAAGTTCACCGGACTGTCCTATCCTCAAGGTTTGTCCGGTGACTATAAAAGTTCAGACTGTTCGGTGTTTGGAGAATTCTGATTTCCAGAGAAGCAACCGCTTCATCTTCCAATCACCAGACTGTCCGATGAACTCGCGAGAATGTTTGGTGACTGTCCAAATCTGTGGGTCACTCGGTTCAAAGATACAATCACCGAACTGTCCGTTGAAGGCATCGGACTGTCCGGTGACCTCAAAAAATTGCAGAACCAAGGAATTCTTTCTAGACTTTAAGTGTCCGCACCAAAAAATAAATAAACCTTACACTTATCTAGAAAGAGAACTCTCATACACTCCTTTGCAAATAGATAACTCCCGAAGAGTTTACCATTTTCGCAAATCGCAATAAAGATTGATCGATAAAAATCAAAGCAAGAAGTAGGCTCCAAAAAAGAAATGTATGAACCCTTGTTCACGATCCACATAAATGGATTTTAGAGGCAGTTAACCACAGGGTTCAATGGGTATGAAGCTCACAATTGCTTTGATTACTCTTTTTGTAGTATGTAAATCTATATGGACAATGTAATCACTTTCTACATAGAGTAACACGCCTTCTCTGTGGTTCTTATATGCAATGCATGCAAACAAGCTAGCTAATGCAAGAAATTTAAGCATGCCATGTAGATGCAAGCAAATTTAAGACATTGAATAAAAAAAACCTATTCGGTGCCAAGTTTGACCTATCTTAAGCTTATTCACCATATGTCTGCCGCTTTGCCTTGAGATAGCCAAACCAACTTCTCAAACTCTTCCCCCATGCATATAGATATCTTAAGGTGGTTAGGCATCAATCTAATTTTTTTTGTTCTTTTTTTTATCTTTTAACACATGATGCATGATAGTGTAAACATCTAGTACAAAGAGGAGTCTTAACTACCATGCAAGACAAGAAAAGAAACCTACTCTACTATGTACAAAAATAAACCTCCTTGAAGAGTAGATTGACGTTGTAGCTCGATCAACATGTGGTGGACTTACAAGAATCTTCAATAGCTTCACAGTCCACCACATTGGTCCCTTCACTTTTTCTCCCAAAAGAGTTTAGGCTTCCTCTCTCGGTCCACGATCACTTTAGGGACCCGTATCTTCTTGATTGTCCTCTTGTCATTTTGCGGTCTGAGCGGCTTGGTCTTCACCTTTCTATTTTTATCCTTGAAAAGCTTGTAGTGCACAACTTTATGGAAAATGTTAGCGTTAGGTATAATCTGAGGCACGCTCACCTTGAGATAATCCTTAGAGCGGTGACCATCAAGGTAGCACTTATCACAATAGTAGTCTTTCGTCATGAGTGGGACTATCCATGCGGGGATCTCATCTTCATTGCCAATGATATTGATAGAGAAAGGATACGATCCTAAGCCCTTGTGGTTGTGGTTGTTGATGAGGTTCTTGCTTAGGATTTTCTTTTGTATTTGCCTTGCTCTAGTAAGCCGCTCAAATGTATCCATCATGGCCTCTCTTTTCTCCTTGAGCTTCGTGTGTTCCTTTAAAATAGATGGCTCAAGAGTAGTACTCTCCTTAGAGAGGGTTAGATCACAAAAAGTAGAAGCTTCATTTAAATGTTTAGGAGAGTTTAAGAGAGAGTCAAGATCAAGAGCTTCATAGGTGCGCACCAATGCTTTATGCTTCTCATTTAGCTCTACGTACTTCACCTTAAGAGACTCATAAGACTCAAGTGATGTTTGGTTGCAAGCACGGTGATGTGAACGGCAATGTAAACCAATAACGGCGTGATGAGTGGCAGGATTGCTGATCCCTGTTTTTGTTTGTTTTGTCGCCACTGATGTAATTGGATCCCTGAGAGTCGCAGCTTCTGAAAGACACCGCTGCATCTGCCATTAGAGACCTTCGTCGCCGTCAAGAACATTCGCTGATCCAGCTCTGCCTTCCATTACATGCAAAATGAGAGCACCCTCACGTGCTTGAGCTGTCCACCACATTCAGATTCCCGTCCCCTCGTCGAGCTGCCCAAAATTAAGGTTTCCCCCAATTCAGTTTTTGTGGAGCCGCCATCAATTGCAGGTGAAATTCAAGAGCTCCGGTGTGATCCCTTTCGATCCCGTCAGCCTCCACCTTTCCAACTCTCTAGCGCACCATGTAGACTCATCAATTGATCCAAACCATGAGTTTTTGGGTCGGATATCGAGTTGAAGAATCTCATCGACAACGACCTAGTTGTGGCCATCTCCGTCAATGACAGCACATGTGCTGCTCTTCCTCGTGTTCTACTAAAGCTCCTGGTGAAGAGTACTTCAAGTTTTCGTCATTGTTTTCCATAGCGGCACCGCAGTCACCTACTTCCCTGCTCGCAGTGAACCTCCTGGTGATGCTTCTGCTGTTCTGCTCCTAGTGGAGCTCCCGCTGCCCTGCTCCTGGTGAAGGTCCTGGTGATCTCATTGCATCGCAGGCTCGCAGCCGCCTGCTGCCCTGCTAGCCGAAGCTGTGTGTCCTGATGCCCAGTGAGGAAGGAGAGAAGGGATGGAGAATGCTCGCATTTCGATTACGGAAGTGACCGAGGGGCATCAGTTTTGTATAGGGCGGTACCGGATTACATGGGATCCGTTTACAGAAGGTGCTTAAACAAACAACAACTAATGTAAATAACAAACTCTGTAATCTATTTAATTCACAAACGTCATAACCAAACAGCACCTCACGTAGAATAACATGAGAATACTTAAGAGCATTGAGCTCACCCTCAAGCTCTCGAACTCAGAATATCGTTACTTCATGCTCTTTGGTCACCACCTCAATCTTCTTGGACTTCTTGATGATGGTTTTGTTGACCGTCTCAAGGAAGAGGACTAGATCATTGTAGCTTGGTCCATCATCTTCATCATCATAGTTCTCCCCTTCTTCTTCAATGTCATCATCTTCATCCACAAAGTCCTCAAAACTTCGGGCTATCAAGCAAAGAGGTGTTGGTGGTAGCTCATTGGTGGAGCTTGTCATAGCAATACCCATGAGTTCTTGTTCACTTGAAGAGGAAGAGTTCGAGCCATCATCATCGGTGAGCCACTCACCAATAATATAAGCTTTGTGCAAGGACTTCTTCTTATTCTTGCTCTTCTCCTTGACGAAGAACTTTTTCTTAAACTTTCTCTTGTGCTTGTGTTCTTCGTCATCACTCTCACTAGATGGTTACTTCTTGTTCTACTTCTTGGGCTTGGGACACTCCTTTGCAAAATGGTCTTTTTTGCCACAATTGAAGCCCCCGGAGTTCCTCTTTGAAGATGAGGGTCTTCCCTTGCGAAATAGCTTCTTCATCAAGAGCGCAATGTCCTCAATGTCACTCTCATCATTCCCATCTTCCTTTACCTTCTTCTTTCTTCTTATTCTTGCCATTGAGAGATTCTTCAACTTGAAGAGCAAAATTTTTTGGCAATTGAGTGTCGGTGGAGGTGTCCAACATATATCTCTCATAGACTGTGAGCTTGCCAAGCATGACGTCAACGGAGAGAGTAGCCAAGCTGGCTTGAAGGAGACATGTGACGACGAAATTGTAGCTTGACGACAACATCCTCGAGAGCTTCCTCATAATCTCAATATCATCAATATTATTCTTGAGACCCAAGGCGTTGATCTCTTCCACCACTACATGCAAGCGAGAATAAACATCAATGAATCATATTTGTTCTTAAGAACACAGTAACGCTCTTTCTTGACCTCGTAGGAACCCTCATGGATATTGTACTATTGCAACCAAATATCATGCATGGTAGATGATGCATTGATCCTAGAAAAGACATTTTTTGAAATGCATCGAAACATGGCATTCTTGGCCTTTGCATTGAATTTAATTAAAATAGGATCAAGTCTCTCATTCTCATTCGTAGCATTTTTACTCACATGCCACACTTTCTCATCGATTAACTCAAGATAAGCTTGCATGCGAGCCTTTCAATAAGAGTAATTGTCTCCATCGAATACGAACAAAGTCTCTATTCCGTTCAGCATCCTTACTCAAGGCGGTGAAGCCCAAAAATGAGCACTTGGCTCTGATACTACTTGAAAGGATCAAAGACACCGAGAAGAGAGGTTGAATCGGTAGACTTATTAATTTCGCTACGAACTAAAACTATAAGACTTCGCTACGAACTAAAACTATAAGATTCGATCGCAACAGAAACAAACCTATGCAATTCTAGTAGGCCAAAACCCTTTACAATGCTAGTGATAAGATAAGAATAACAAGCAAGCACTAGCATGAAAGCCATCAAGAGGAATCAATGAATAACTATCACACTAGTCAAATGAAAAGTAAATGCAGTAAGTAAAGAGAGTGAGATAGAGAATGCTCAATGATTTTGTCCCGAGGTCTCAAAAGGTAGGTGCCTTCCTTTAATCCTCGTTAAACCACTACCGTCGGAGTCTTGGTCTCACCTATCATTCTCGAAACAATGCTCACAAGGGTATACTTCACTCTCGAAGTGAAGTCACCGGAAGCCTCCAAGGTTTGGGCGCTCCTTCTTGGTGTCTCTTTCGAGCGGAGGACCCGAAACTGCGTACAAACTTGACGTCGTTTTCCACAATCTCTTGGGAACCTCGAACACCGACTTCTAGCCGGTCTAGGCTATCCAAACTAAGAGTAATAGGCAAATATCACTTCTCTCAAACCCCACAAGCTACATAAGTGTATGAATAATCCCGATCACTCTCCTACTAGCACCAAATATCTCCAATCATGTCTTGTGCTCTCTTGGTGGTGTCCCTTGGCCTCTCACAAGTTTCGTCTAGCATATCAGACCTCATGCACACGACAAAACGTCTCCCTCAATGGTTTAAATTGGCTCTAAACTCAGAAACAACCATTGAAACATGATGTCATAAAGCTACTGCTTTATGCAATCACCGGATTGTCCAGTGACTGAACCACTGGACTGTCCGATGACTCTTTCTTCCTTCTGGCTAGGAAAACACCCTCTCTGCAATTCATTCCATAGGACACCTAAACTATCCGGTGCATACCTTCACCAGACTGTCCGGTGACTTTCACTTTTGGACTCCCAGAGACACTTTCTTTGGACTTCATCTTTTGGCTCACCGAACTGTTCGGTGACTTCTCTGCAGCAACTCTAGAGAGCACTCTCTCTAGACTCCAAAATTCTGGCTCACTGGACTATCCGGTGACCTCACCGAACGGTCTGGTGACTGCTTCTTCGACTGAACTTTAGATTCGGTCTTCGACTTCGGTTCCTATGCCATCTTCAGTGCTTTCTGAGGATCTAAATAGTATTCACATCCTCTAACACTTGAATGACAGGAGACAAATGACTTTATATAAGGATCAAGGATACCAAGAAGGGAGTTGAATGGGTGGACTTATAGCACTGATGTTGCTACGAACTTAAACTACAAGATTTGATTGCAACAAAAGCAAACCTAAACAAGTCTTGTAGGCAAGACCTCTAACTATGCTAGTGATATGTAAATAACAACAAGCAAGCACTAGCACGATAGCCACCAAAAAGAATCAAAGAATAACCTATTACACTACTCAATGGTAAGTAAATGCGGTAAGTAAAGAGACTGAGATAGAGTGCTTAATGATTTTTTTTCTGAGGTCTCGAAAAGTAGGCGCCTTCCTCTAATCCTCGTTGGACCACTCCCGTCGGAGTCTCGGTCCCTCCCGTTGTTTCCGAAACGATGCTCATAAGGGTACGCTTCACTCTCGGAGTGAACACACTGACGGCCTCGCTGTCGCACACAATACCCAATCGTTAGAACAAGCCTCTAAGGCTCAGGCGCTCTCTCTTGGTGTCTCTTTCGAACGGGGGATTCAAAACCATGTACAAACTTGGCGTCTTGTTCTACAATCTCCACGAAAGCTTGAGCACCGACTCCTAGCCGGTCTAGGCTGCTCACACCAAGAGTAATAGGCAAAGATCACTTCTCTCAAGCTCTAAAAGCTCTAGAAGTGAATCAATGCTATCTATCACTCTCCTACTAGCACCAAAGATCTCTAATCTTGCAATGTGCTTTCTTTATGGTGTCTCTTGGGCTCTCACAACTTGGCTTCAACAATTCTGATCAAGGGCACACATGAAAATATCCTCCTCTATGGTTTAAATAGGCTCCAAGCCCAGAAACAACTGTTAAGAAGTGATGTCATAAAGTTGACTGCTTTATGCAATCACCGGACTATTCGGTGACTGGACCATCAGATTGTCCGGTGACCCTTCTTCCTCCTCGATCAGAGAAACACCCTCTCTGGAGTCCACTCCATAGGACACCAGACTGTCCGGTGCATACCTTCACTAGACTGTTAGGTGACTTTCACTTTTGAACTCACAGAGACACCTTCTCTGGACTTCAGCTTTCGACTCACTGGACTGTCTAATCACTGCACCGACGGACTGTTCGGTGACTCTTTTCGTCGACTCCAGAGAGCACCTCTCTTTGGACTGGCTCCTCTAGGGCTCACCGAACTATCCGGTGACCTCACCGGACTGTCAGATATTTGAATCTTCAGCTGGTCTTGAGCTCCGGTCTTCAACTTCACTTCCTCTGCCATCTTTAGTGCTTTCTGAGGATCTAAGAAGCATTCACACTCTCTAATACTTGTATGACAGGAGACAAATGACTTTACCCCCTTTAATAGTACCGACGTTTCTATGGACTCTTTAACTAGTCTTTAGCCTTGGTCCTCCGAAACCCGGCAACTCCTCTTTTAGGGATCGTCTTTATCATCCACCGAGGAAGCCCATCATGTTGATGTAGAATTAGCAGAGTGGTACCTGCAACACAACCGTTACCTATGGTTGTTCATTCAATCACCAAAATCAATTCATACCTTTTAGGAGACATCAAATGTCATGAAGCTTACACTTTACCCCTTTAATAGTACCAGCGTTCCTATGGACTCTCTAGCTGTCCTTAGCCTTGATCCTCCGACGCCCAGAAACTTCTCTTCTAGGGATCATCCTTATCATCCACTGAGGAAGCCCACCATGTTGATGTAGAATTAGCGGGGTGTAACCTACAATCACAACCTTTATCTATGATGTTTATTCAATCACCAAAAACAGTTCATACCTTTTAAGGATTTTAAAGGTCATGAAGCTAACAACCGCATGTCCAATTTTTGTTGGGTTCAAGTTGTGGTGTATGGGCCGGCAAGTCATGTTAAATCTGATGTGTTTTTGGAAGAATTGACAGAGATTTGCAGGGGGTCTGTTCTCCCTGTAGTGCTTGGGGGGACTTCAACCTAATTAGGTGTTGTGAAGACAAGAATAATTCCAATGTGGATCATCACCTTATGCAACTCTTTAATTCTTTTATCGAGATGTGTGGTCTGAAAGAAATCAAGCGCAGTGGGCCTCGGTTTACTTGGACAAACAAGCAATTGAGGTTTTCCATATCTTGGGAAGAGCGGTTTCCTCTTTCGCATGCTTGGAGCGTCTGTAGAGTGGGGTCAGACCACACCCCTATCATGTTTGACAATGGTGAAGG
The DNA here is from genome assembly GCA_001602295.1 of Zoysia matrella. Taxonomy (NCBI): domain Eukaryota; kingdom Viridiplantae; phylum Streptophyta; class Magnoliopsida; order Poales; family Poaceae; genus Zoysia; species Zoysia matrella. The sequence goes on along the minus strand of BCLG01000020.1, from coordinate 303,124 downwards.
TACTCCGCCAAGGCCTAGTTATTTCTTCTTTGAAAGACAATGGCTGCAAGAGTCAGGCTTTCGGGAGGATGTTATTGAGGTGTGGTTAGCCTATAGGGCTAAGACTCCGCCGCATTGTTACTCGGTTGACAGATGGCAGTGGTGTCTAGCTTGTTGTAGGCAATTCTTGTGAGGCAGGGGTAAACAGAAGAGAGGGAGAGATCAAAGGGAGAAGCTTCTTTGGTTACAGGATCTGTCGAAGTGGGATGATTTGGCGGAGTCTAAAGAATTGATGCCAGAAGAATGGGAATGCAGGTACAAGTTGGAAGAGAAATTGGAGTCCTTCTACACAAAAGAGGCCATGATTTGGAAGCAGAGAGGTCGTGTGAAATGGACCATAGAAGGGGATAATATCTTTCATATGGTCGCCAATGGGAGGCGTAGGAAGAATTGTATCAAGTCTCTTGAATCGTAACATGGGATTTTATCCGGATAGGATGAGTTGATGAAACACATAACAGATTTCTACAAGGTTCTTTTCAGAGCCTCGGAAAATAGGGGTGTCCAGCTCGACACAGGATTCTGGGCAGGGTGGCGTTGGAGGCCAAGAATTTTGTTAATATCGAGCAAACAGCGTTTATTAAGGGGAGGAATATCTTGGATGGTATTGTAGTGTTACATGAAACGACTCACGAGCTACAGCAAATGAACTTGCCAGGTTTGATCATGAAGATTGACTTTGAGAAGGCGTATGATAAAGTTAAATGGTCTTATCTTGAAGCTGTTTTGAAGGGAAAAGGGTTCCCGGCTGGGTGGATTGAATGGGTTATGCAGACGGTGAAGGGTGGCCGGGTATGCATCAATGTCAATGGCATTCGAGGGGGTTACTTCAGGACTTACCAAGCCTACGACAAGGGGATCCTTTATCTCCTTTCTTGTTTAATCTGGTGGCTGACTCATTAAGCAATTTACTTGTCAAGGCAAAGAAGAAAGGGTTAATATCTGGTCTGCTATCTCACCTCATACCAGAAAGTTTGACACGCATACAGTATGCAGATGACACGGTGATTATGGTAGAACCATCATTTGAGACAATACGCAACCTGAAGATCATTTTATATTGCTTTGAAGTTCTCTCAGGGCTCAAGACCAATTTTCGTAAGTGTGAAATCTTTAGTTTTGGGATCAGTGGTGAAGAGGAGGATAGATGGGAAAACATGCTAAATTGCAAAAAGGGATCCCTGCCGATGAAGTATTTAGGGGTACCTATCTCGGAGAAGGCCCTGCATGTGGCGGACTTTGATCACATAGTTTCGAAGATGAAAAATCAGCTAGACCCATGGAAGGGTAGATTCTTATCATCTGGGGGTAAATTCACTCTAACCAACTCTTGTCTGATTAGCTTGCCGATGTACATGATGGGTATTTACCGCCTCTATGACAACATTCACAAAAAAATGGATACGGTCAGGGCCAATTTCTTTTGGCAAGGGGCTCAAGAGAAGGGGAAATACCACATGATGAAGTGGTCTGCAGTGGCCAGACCTAAAGAGTATGGTGGGATAGGCATCACTAACACAAAAATCATGAATGAGTGTTTGCTTACTAAGTGGATTTGGAAAAATGTTTAATGGAGGGGAAGTGCTATGGTTACGCCTTGTCAAAGCCAAGTATATGCCCCATGGTGATTTTTTTCCAGTCGACATCATGGTGTTACGCAATTCTGGAGAGGGTTACATAGTGTTAAGCACCTTTTCAGGTGGGGTGCATGCTTCGAGGTACATAATGGGAGAAAAGTGAAATTTTGGCTCGATGTGTGGCTATGTTTGGTTCCCTTAAAAAGCTTTCTACCCAACTTGTTTCAGATTTGCTCTAATCCGGAAGTTAGTTGTAAGGATTGCTTTCGAGAGGGACAGTGGATGGTAGACTTCCCAAGCAACTTTGGGGAGGTTGAAGAAATTGAGTGGCAGTCTTTCTTGGACTTGGTCGGCGGTTTTCGGTCTAAGGAGGCCGATGATGGGGTGTACTGGGCACTTGACAAAAGTCGGCAGTTCACTACTAATTCCTTGTATGGGTTCTTAACTTTTCAGGCGGTGATCAATCATAATCTAAGTTCTGTGTGGAAAGCTAAACTTCCTCTAAAGATCAAAGTATTTCTGTGGCAATAAATTAATGATCGCCTGCAAAGCAGAGTGTGTTTGCAGGGTAGGGGGTGCAAAGGGGGGGGTGAGATGTGAGCTATGTGGCTGCATGGATAACATAGATCATATCTTTTTCTCGTGTTCATTCTCTGTCTTGGAGTCTGATTAGAGAAGCTTTTGGGTGGGATTGCTATCCCTGTACGGTGACTGAGTTCTGCAGGGAGTGGACTAATCGCAGGCTCAACTTACCATCATCGATTGGGCTTCCTTTTTTTGCAGGCATATTTTGGGCTTTGTGGAAAATAAGAAACAAGATGGTGTTTGACAAGAAGTTTCCTCTCCCAACTGACGTGATCTTTCTTGGGTGCTTGTAACATCCCGGAAATTTCAAATTAATAAAGAGGCGAGTTATCTCAATTTTTGTTCCGATCAAAAATCATCTGTCTCGTATTTTGTTCCGTTTAATTCGAAATCTTTCTTCCTAATTTTTTTCGGTGCCGAAATAATTTAGTCCGTGTAGTTTTTCGTTGGGACTAAAATTATTTTTCTGAAATTTCCTAAATTATTTCAGATCCTTAAATATTTTTTTTCTAATTATTTCTCTCAATTTATCCTCTCACATACCCTCATTCTTATCTCTTTCTAATATAAATACCCTCTTCCTTCTTATCCCTTTCTCTAATCCTCATTTCTCTTCCCTATTCCAGAAAAATCCTGAGAGCAACCACTTCTGTCTCTGCTCCGTCGCGCCGAGCCGCCTCCGATCCACACGCCGCCTCCACGTCGCCCCGTCATCTGATCGCCCGTCTCCGCGCGCGCCTCTCTCGGTCCGTGTCTCGCGTCGATCTGCTGGTCCGTTGCCTGTCGGTCTGTCGTCGTCTCCGAGCTGCGTTCCGTCGATCGCCCGACAGGTACACCGCGACGCTGTTCTCTCTCTCTCCATCGCGCAAATACCACTTCACCGCCTGCTCTCATTTTCAGGTGTTGTCTCTGGATTGGTCTCCGCATGCGTGTGACCTCCACATCGACAGCCGGTGCCCTGCTGCTCTGATCGGCACTGTTTCGCCCGTCCTTGAGCTTTGGTTTTTGCGCGTATTTGTCTGATCCGTGCACCACCGTTTTGACCGAGTGCCTGCCTTATTCACAACTTCGCTTCTGCTGCCATATTGATGCTTCCGCTGTCGCTCTTGTTGGATTCTCGATACTGATATATCTGCTCTGAGATGTTTCCAGCTTGTGTGCCGATGGACCTTTTTGGAGGATTTTATTCTAATAATTTCAGTTTGACCTACTATTTTCTATTCTCGTTTTTTATTTAATATTTCTGTTATAGTTTCTTGATTGATCACTTGTGATGTCGTGCTTGCCAAACTTCTGAGATTGGCAAGGTCACGGAAGATCAGGACTTATCGAAAAGTAAGAAAACCTCGGTCGTTACAGGTGGTATCAGAGCCATACTTGACCGTAGGAGCGAAACCGTAGAACTGGACATAACTAAAGAATATTTTTAGATTTTCGAATTTGCTATCAAACCTTCATCGTGAAAGTTGTTTTCTTAAATCTCGTCGTTTGTTTGATGAAAGTCTTGTTTGCTTAGAATAGTGTTTGTTTAGTTATATTCGTTCTGATCTGCTGGTTTTCTATCTCCTTCAGTAATTCTGTTTCTACTAATGCTATCTTTCTAATCAGAATTGTTTTCCTGCAACAAATGGCTTTGAGGAGGTCTGGACGCCTTCACGCTCATTTTGAGGAGGCCGCTCTGGAGGACCCTGAGGTACCGCCACCCACTGGGCATGGTCGTGGTGCTGTCCCCAGAGGTCGTGGTCGAGGCGCTGGAGGCCGTCTACCAGTGCCACCTGCGGCTGACGCGCTTGGTGTTGGTCGAGGGCGTGGCCGTGCTGGAGCCCCTACTCCTTAGGCTGGAGGTCGTGGCAAAGGAGTTGCCATGGACCTTGGAGTTAAGCCTGCTGGTGTTGATGCGCCTGGTGAGGAGCTTCTAGCTGCTCCGAACCTGGCGGAGGTGATGGCCCGACAGATGCTTTTGCTAGAGCGGATTGTCGAGCAATCACAGCAGCAGCCTCATAGTCGTGCTCCTGCTTCTGACGCAGCACCGTACCACCAGTCAACCGGTTCTCATATGACAATGTTTCTGAACATGTGCCCTCCCACTTTTGACCATGCAATCGATCCTCTGGATGTTGACAACTGGCTCAGGGATATCAAGAAGAAGCTGGATCTGATTCAGTGTGACGACCAGAAGGCAGTTTGTCTGACAGCTCACCAGTTGACAGGTGCAGCTGGTGCTTGGTGGGACACTCTTTACGCGACACTTGACGAGCCTGAGCAGTTCACCTGGGACGACTTCGTCACTGTTTTCCGTGGTTTTCACATCTCAGAGGGAGCCATACAGGCGAAGGCGGAGGAGTTTCGTACTCTTTGTCAGAGAGGTATGTTTGTCATCGAGTACGCCAACCGCTTCACTCAGCTGAGCCGTTTTGCACCTGAGGAGGTCTCGACTGAACGTCGCAAGATGTACTGGTTCCGGAAGGGCCTACGTCTTAAGATGCTTCCGTACCTAGATGGTGGTGTTCAGAGGAGCCTTCGTGAGCTGATTGATATGCCTGGCTTTGGAGGTGTCACTTTAGAAGCTCGACCGGTCCAGGGATGCTAAGAGGAGGGCTCTTGGTCAGGGACCCAATCGTGAGGCTTCGCAGCGTCAGCGTTTCAGTGGTTCTTTCCAGCAGGGATCGGGACAACCTACCTTCGTTCGATCCACTGCTCCTGCTCCAGCTTCAGTCCAGCAGCAGAGTTCTCAGAACCAGAGAGGTGCCTTTCAGCAGCAGCAGTCCTCTTTTCGTCCAACAGTGGGCCAGCCCTCGGTTCGCTGCTTTGAGTGTGGCCAGGAGGGTCACAAGGCTTTTTAGTGTCCGAGGCACCAGCAGCAGGGACCTGAGGGAGGTGGTGTTCAGTTTGCCACTCCAGCTAGGCCACCGCACCAGTTAGGAGGACGAGGAGTGCATTCAGCGGGCCGTGGCGCTGCCCAGCCGAGCGTCACGCGCAGCCGCCTGAACCACATCTTAGTGGAGGAGGCTCAGGAGGCACCTAACGTCGTCATTGGTGAGTTCTTGGTTCACTCTCACTTAGCGACGGTTTTGTTCGATTCGGGGGCTACTTATTCGTTTATGTCGTCGGTGTTTGCGTCTACACACAGTTTTTCTACCTCACTCTTAGCTATACTTACACTTACCACTTCACCTCTTGGAGTCTACAAGAGTCATGTTGAGTGTAGAGATGTTTGGATCTTGATTGAGAGTGTGATCTTTCTAGCCGATCTCATCGTCCTTCCCTCGCGTGACATTGATGTCATCTTGGAGATGGATTGGCTAGCGAGGCACAAGGGAGTCATCATTTGTGCTGAGAGGGTTGTCTTTGGTTAACCACCACGGTGTTCGAGTGGTGTGTGTGGACCTAGAGCGTCCAGAGTTCCACCTTCAGTTTGCAGCTTGCAGAAGTTATCTTTGGAGCAGATTCCTGTTGTTCGTGAGTTTCTAGAGGTATTTCCCGATGAGTTGTTGGGACATCCTCCAGATCAAAATGTTGAGTTCGTGATCGATCTTTTTCCTAGTACCGCATCGATTGCCAAGCGGCCGTACCGGATGTCTTCCGATGAGCTTGTTTTGCTTAAGGAGCACATCGATGAGCTCTTGAGTAAAGGGTTCATTCGGCCGAGTGCTTCGCCGTGGGGAGCCCTAGTGCTCTTTGTGAAGAAGAAGGATGGGTCAATGCGCATGTGCGTTGACTACCGTTCTTTAAATGAGATGACAATAAAGAACAAGTACCCTTTGCAGAGGATCGATGATTTGTTTGATCAGTTGAAGGGTGCGAAGTTCTTTTCCTCGATTGATTTGAGATCGGGGTACCACCAGATGAAGATTTGTTCTTCTGACATTCCGAAGACTTCGTTCGTGATGAGGTATGAGTCTTATGAGTTTCTGTTCATTTTTTTTGGACTCATTAATGCCCCTGCCTACTTCATGAACATGATGAACAAGGTGTTCATGGCTGAGTTGGATAAGTTCATAGTGGTTTTCATTGATGATATCCTTGTCTACTCCAAGTCAGCGAAAGAGCATGAGCAGCATCTGAGAGTTGTGCTTGGGAGGTTGAAATCTCATCAGTTGTATGCTAAGTTCAGCAAGTGCAAGTTTTGACTTGAGAAGGTTGCTTTTTTGGGCCATGTTGTTACAGCTGAGGGTGTTGTCGTTGATCTTGAGAAGGTCAAGGCTATTGTGGAGTGGGAGTTTTTGAGGTCAGTCTCTGAGGTGAGGAGTTTTTTTGGATTGGCAGGTTACTATCGCCGATTCATTGAGAACTTCTCTAGGATTGCTAAGCCTATGACTGAGTTGACTTAGTTGGGTGTGCTGTTTGTCTGGTCAGATGCTTGTGAGAGGAGTTTTCAGGAGCTGAAGATGAGGCTGATGTCTGCGCCTGTTTTGACCTTGCCGGATATTCATCAGGATTTTTAGGTTTTTTGTGATGCTTCTCGTCAGGGTTTGGGTTGTGTGCTGATGCAGAACAAGAAGGTTGTGTGCTATGCTTCGAAGCAGTTGAAGAAGCATGAGTTGAACTATGCGACGCATGATCTAAAGTTAGCGGTTGTTGTCTATGCTTTGAAAATTTGGAGGCACTATCTGATCTGCAACAGATGTGAGATCTTCACCGACCACAAGAGTCTCAAGTATATCTTCACCCAGTCAGAGCTGAACATGAGGCAGAGGAGGTGGCTTGAGTTGATCAAGGATTACGATCTTAGCATCAACTATCACCCAGGTAAAGCCAATATAGTAGCCGATGCTTTGAGTCGTAAGGCTTATTGTTCTTCTTTGATGTCTAGGCAATCAGAGATTTTTGCAGATCTGACCAGTTTGAGAGTTGAGATTGTTCCTCAAGGTTTCTTGCATGAGCTCAGGTTGCAGCCGTTGTTGATTGAGGCGATCAAGTCAGCTCAGAAGCATAATAGAGAGGTTCAGTCGATCTTGAAGAAGATGAGGAGAGGCAAAGCACCGGGTTTCGATGTGGATCAGCAGGGTGCTTTGTGGTTTAAGGACCGTATCTGTGTTCCGAGAGTGCCAGAGCTACGAGATACTATTATGAGAGAGGCTCATGATTCGAAGTTTTCTATCCACCTAGGTTGCACCAAGATGTTCGAAGATCTGAGGACTCATTTTTGGTGGGTTGGCATGAAGGCAGACATTGCTGAGTATGTTGCCTTGTGTGATGTTTGTCGACGAGTTAAGGCTGAGCACCAGAGACCGGTTGGATTGCTGAATCCGTTGTCGATCCTTTCATGGAAGTGGGATGACATCAGTATGGACTTCATCACGGGTTTGCCGTTGACGTCTCGCCATCATAATGCTATCTTGGTGGTGGTGGATCGATTAACTAGGACCGCTCATTTCATTCCTGTGAATGAGAGATACTCCGTTGATCAGTTGGCCAAGTTGTACATTGATCACATTGTGAGGTTGCGTGGTGCATCGAGGAGCATTTTGTCTGATCGCAGGCCTCAGTTTACTGTGAGATTCTAGAGGATCTTGCATGAAGCTATGAGTACACACCTGGTATACGGTTCAGCTTATCACCCTCAGACAAAGTGGTCAGACAGAGCATGTGAACCAGATTCTGGAGGATATGTTGAGGGCTTGTGTGATCACCTATGGGCAGAGCTGAGAGGACAGTCTTTCTTTTGCGGAGTGCTCTTACAAGAACAGTTTTTAGACTAGTTTGGGAATGTCACCTTTTGAGGCATTATACGGTAGGAGATGCCGTACCCCGCTCATGTAGTCAGAGGTTGGTGACAGGTCTTTCTTTGGTCCTGATTCCATCAGAGCTGCTGAGAAGAAGTTTGAGAAGATCAGAGAGCATCGCCGTTAGAAGAGTTATGCGGATAAGAGGAAGAGGCCTCTTTTTTTGAGGTTGATGATTAGGTGTATCTTAAGGTGTCACCTCTTCGTGGCACGCGTCGCTTTCATGTCTGAGAGAAATTGGCTCCGAGGTTTGTTCAGGAAGATCGGTGATCTTGCTTACAGGTTAGACTTGCCATCCGAGCTTGCAGTTGTGCATCTGGTGTTTCACGTCTCTCACTTGAAGAACTGTCTTCGAGTTGTCGAAGGAGCAAGTTGTCCCTGATGCTTTGGATATTCAGGACACGCTCGAGTACCTAGAGTACCCGGTGAAGATTCTTGACGAGGCGTTCAAGAAAACGCGGAGGTTCAAAATCAAGTTTCTTAAAGTTTAGTGGAGCAACCACACTGAGGGAGAGGCTACCTAGGAGAAGGAAGACGATCTGAGGAAAGAGTTTCCTTATCTGTTTGAGTCTGCTCCTTGATCTCAAGGACGAGATCCTATAAAGGAGGGAGTCTGTAACATCCCAGAAATTTCAAATAATAAAGAGGCGAGTTATCTCAATTTTCATTTCGATCAAAAATCATCTGTCTCGAATTTTGTTTCGTTTAATTTGAAATCTTTCTCCTTAAATTTTTTCGGTGCCGAAATAATTTAGTCCGCGTAGTTTTTCGTTGAGACTAAAATTATTTTTCTGAAATTTTCTAAATTATTTTAGATCCCTAAATATTTTTTCCTAATTATTTCTCTCAATTTATCCTCTCTCACATAGCCTCGTTCTTATCTCTTTCTAATATAAATACCCTCTTTCTTCTTATCCCCTTCTCTAATCCTCATTTCCCTTCCCTCTTCCAGAAAAATCCTGAGAGCAACAGCTTTAGTCTCCGCTCCGTCGCGCCAAGCCGCCTCCAATCCACACGCCGCCTCCACGTCGCCCCGTCATCTGATCACCCGTCTCTGCGCGCGCCTCTCTCGGTCCGGTCCGAAGCTTGCCTCGGTACCTGCTTTCGCCTCCGACCCGCTCAATCTAGTCCGCACACCGGTCGTCGCTGTGTCTCGCGTTGATCTGCTGGTCCATTGCCTGTCGGTCCGTCGCAGTCTCCAAGCTGCGTTCCGTCGATCGCCCGACAGGAACAGCGCGCCGCTGTTCTCTCTCTCTCCATCGCGCAAATACCACTTCACCGTCTGCTCTCATTTTCAGGTGTTGTCTCTGGATTGGTGTCCGCATGCGCGTGACCTCCACATCGACGGCCTGTGCCCTGCTGCTCTGATCGGCACAGTTTCGCCCATCCTTGAGCTTCGATTTTTGCGCGTATTTGTTTGATCCGTGCACCACCGTTTTGACCGAGTGCCTGCTTTGATCCACAACTTCGCTTCTGCTGCCATGTTGATGCTTTCGCTGTCGCTCTTGTTGGATTCTCGATAGTGATATATCTGCTCTGAGATGTTTTCAGCCTGCGTGCCGATAAACCTTTTTGGAGGATTTTATTCTAATAATTTCACTTTGACCTGCTATTTTCTATTCTCGTTTCTTGTTTAATATTTCTGTTATGGTTTTTTGATTGATCGCTTGTGATGTCGTGCTTGCCAAACTCCTGAGATTGGTAAAATCACGGAAGATCGGGACTTATCGAAAGGTAAGGAAATCCCGGTCATTACAGTGCTCATTTTTACAGCAGTGGAATGCTCTTTGGAAGGAAGCTGTGGTGGCGCAAATGACAGAATTGACAAAGGTGTTGCAAAAGAAAGTGCATGACCGTCCTCCTGTGTCGGTCTTGTCTGATGTGGTTTCTTTGTAATCCCAGGGAAAGGGACTTGTTTCACTTGACGTATTCTGTGTTGGCGGTCACGGGCTAGATGCGATGGAGACGAGGCCTTCCTGCAGGCAGCCACAGTGGCGGGGGCGGAAAAGCGAGCAGCGCAGAGGGTTTGACATACTGCTATGCAGATTGCGGCACAGCCGATTGGAGGAGCAGCGATTTGGAAAAGCTGGCCGGCGTTCTTCTTGCCCCATGGCCATTGGGAGGACAGAGCTCTTGGACGAGTAATAACTCCAGTGCACCACGCGTCGGGGCTATTTTACTGCAGGCTGTCGATTTGCTTAAGGCCCCGTTTCGAACGCAGCAATTTCACAGAAATCTCGTAAGAATTTCACAGGAATTAGTTCAATTTTACAGAAAAAATGTAGAAACAATAAATTTTTCCGTATTTCAAATAGGGCCTTACATTTGGAGTGGTGGGAGGAGAGCTAGAGAAGAAGCTCGGGAGAGAGGAGCGGGAAGCTGGAGGTTGGAGACGGTACCATTCATTCCTGATTTTCCATTTTTTGTTTTCGTCCCGTGTGAAAATGTGAAAACTAGAATAGTTGGGGTAGTTTTCTAACTATTACCGTCCGTTTTCACCCTTTCAAATATGTCAGCAAAGTATAAGTAAATTGTCCACATTTCTTCATCAGCTTTTTGAGCCAACTGGTTGATCCATATTAACTCAATATAGTATCAGAGCTAAAAGTATCGAGTTCGAATTTTAACGAGCATGATTTATTAAAAATAAATTATAGCTACTTCTATTCCACATTTGTGCCCTACAAAAGCTGCACATCAAGGAAAATGTCGAAGGATAAATGAATTGCCTATTTTTATTCATGAGCTTTAGCTTTTGAAATCAACTGATCAATGCATAGTAACTCAATAATCACAACCACTTTTCTCTGCATTCAGCTGAGTTTTACTCTTGATAAGCTTTTACTTTAGCGTGGAGCACAGGCAGCCACCTAGGCTCGCCAGGCATTTGGCAGGGTTTAAGAAACCGCTACAATACTGAAAACGGTTTTCGACAAAAACCGGCCGGCTAGTCGATTTTGCTACAGTGCCTGGCTCGGTTTTTAGTGAAAACCAATACTCCGGTGATATCAGACCGGTTTCACCCGTTTTCGCGAAAAACTGACTGGTTTTGCCCGGATTTTTAAACCCGGCCTTGGGTCCGCCGGTGCCGACTTGCATCCCCATGCCGGCCACGTCCTTTGCCAATTAATCAATCAACCTATTTAGGGTCTCTTTGTTTGAGCTGAAGCTTTTGAGCTTTTAGAAAAGCTGATTGGTAGCTAGCTAAAAAGCTGGTTGATAGAGTAGTGACTATTAGCTTTTGCAATATATACTTAGCTTTTCTGCACACCAAAAACAAAAAAAAACAGCTTTAAATGAGCTTTTTAGCTTATAATTTATTTTTTCAAAAACTAGCTTTTTAGCATTTTAAAAGCTAGCTTTTTTAAAACTTTGTTTGTTTCAGCTTTTTACATTTTAACTTTTCAACTAAAAAAGTCAACCTACAAACTGAAACAAACCGGGCTTAACATCGAGCGGACCAGGCTGTGCCGCATGCACCTAACCAATCACCTCCACAGTGCACTAAAAGATTGGAACTGGCAAGCTGCACCATGGCACGCGGTGTCGGTTAGCAAGTTGGCTCAGAGCAACGTGCTCTCCACGCGCTGCAGCCCAGCGCCCACAACTGACGACTGCTCTGCAAGGCGGCTTCTACAGGACCAACACCAATTGCATCATCGACGTCGAGGCCACCGAGAGCATCGGCCAGCAGTATATCTACACGGACCATGGGTTGTCAGTCGTCAGCGCAGCGCAGGCCAAATAGTAAAATGTTTTTCATGGCCTCGGAGAAGTGAACGGATCTGTTGGGATGGAACTTTAAGGTGGTACATATAATAAAAAGAGATGTGTAACAGCGACAAATTAGTATAGGTGAAGTCAGTGGTGCAATATTATTTGATAATTTATTAGTTTGCTGCCATTTATTAGGCTCTGTTTGGTTTAGTGAGGAATAAGAGGGAATTGGAGAGCAATGAAGGGGATTAAATTTACACCTAGAAATTGATTCATCCCATTCCAATCCTCCTTCCATTCCCCTGAAAACAATCGAGGCCTTAGCTGGAATGGAATAGGTGCACTACTGGCATAGAAGATAATAAATATTTAGACTTGTTAATATCTTTGATTCACTCAAAAAATTAAATTCTCGGAGAAAATCTTGAAACATATTTAGATTTGTTTACGAACGTCACCAAAGGAGCTAAAAACATGAACGGATCAGAACACTCGGAAGATCGATGCATGTGAAAGTTGAGCATAATCAAGTACTGATTACGATATGAAACTTGTTTAAAATATAGCTAAAAATAATATAGAATTATAATATTGTAAGTGGCATCGGTAACTGAATAATGCAATTAGATACTGTCACAAGCTTATCTCTGATGACGTACTGCGAGCATTACGGTTCATTTCCGAAGCCACTGGGAGCAAGATCATCTAAGCGTGCATGGGCACTGATTTTGCATCCACAGCACATCAGTTAGAGGCAAAGTTAGACTGTTAGAGGTAGCTGCCATTCAGGCAAGTGCTACTTTTGGACACTATGCGTTTTGACGCTTCGGTGGGTCCATGTGGACAGAAAGCAAATCGAGATCCATGCCGTATAAATTGAGAACAGGACTTCTAATAATTCAACACTGATATATGTACATACTATGCACGTAAATAATACACACTTGTATCAGTATCACACCGCAGCGAAGCCTACCTCGCTCGAACTGAATACTTGTGGCAAAGCAGTGGAGATGATGAGGGTGGCGGTGGTGGGTGCCGGCGTAAGAGGCCTGGCGGCGGCGCAGGAGCTGGCGAGCAGCGGTTGCGCCCGCGTGACCCTGTACGAGAAGGAAAACTATCTCGGTGGGCAGGCCAAGACCGTGGTCGTCGATGACGGTGGAGCCGACCCTGTCAACCTCGACCTCGGCTTCATGGTCTTCAACCGGGTGAGAACTTGCAAGGATTACAAAAGCTTCAACGCGGTGCCGCCACGCAGACTTCAGCATTGTTGACATTCTACAGCCACGCGGACTTCAGTGTACTGTAACATTTGGATACGCTGCAGGTTGCATACCCGAACATGATGCGATGGCTTGAAGAGCTTGGGGTGGAGATGGTAAGCTGGGACACGTCGTTCTCAGTGAGCACGGAGCGGGACGACGGCGGCTTCGAGTAGGGCACCCGCATTGGAATCCGCGGCCTCTTGGCCCAGAAAAGCAACTCCTGTAGCCCCAGCTGCTGGCGAATGGCCCGTGAGATACTGAAGTTCAAGAACACTGTTCTCAGGTGAATGTTTTAGATAATGAAGAGACCTGGCCTTTTGCCAGATGACTTTCGTGAATGAGACCGTTCATGTGATACGTCGCTTGTGCGTAGGCCCGAAAACAGGATAAAGAAAATGAACTAAACATAGAGGGCTGGATTGCATTAGAATCGGACAACATTTCTAATCATTTTTAAACTAAATTTAATATTGTGAAAAGATTTGTGGACGGAGTCTTTTTATATCTGAAATAATCTGCATGAGGCATGATCAACGTTTATTATGTTGCCACCTTTGTTATATGCAAGGTACCTGGAGGATCATGAAAATAATCCTGATCTTGACCGGAATGAGACTTTGGGGGGATTCGTGCGGTCGCATGGATATTCACAGCTCTTCCAGGACGCTTACCTTGTATATCTACTAATCAACTTATTTATACTCGTGTTCGCCTCATATCAGTAACCAGTTATTATAAGCTTGCCTTGTGATTGTTGCAGATTCCAATGTGTGGTTGCTTCTGGTCTTTTCCGGCGCAGGGAGTGCTGGGCCTCCCTGCTTTCATTGTGCTCTCATATTGCCGTAACAATCACCTTCTCGAGGTACCTTTTTACATATATTTTTTAGTCATTGATTTATTAATCATGGGCGCTAACTAGCTTGTCTAATTCAGCTGTTGGGTGGCCCCCAATGGCTCACTGTCAAGGATGGGTGGCAGTCTTTAACGAATAAGGTATTGTGAATAAGGTATTGTGACGATTCTTGCGTGTAAAGTGCTCTCCTAAGATGGATGCGACTTCTCTACTTCCGTGGGCTCCACCTCGCTCTGGGCACAAAACCCAAACCCGACGCTCGAATCTAAGAAAAAACTAAATCCGAACATGAAAATCTCAAAATTTGAAACCTGAATCATTTTTAAGGTAGTAAATACAAGAACCCCAACTAATTTTGGGTCTAATCAGGTTTGTAGCTCCGGTACTCAAACTACTTGAAATACACGAATAATTAGAACCGAATCCTTTTTTGATCTAGTATAACTCATTATTATTTGTCGAGTTCTAGATCTAGTCATGCACACCCCAAGCCAGCTACGCTCATCCCATAAATAACATACAAAAATATACAAATCTATATCTAACATAAGATTCCCGATCTGTACTGTGATAATAGATTCCCGATCTGAACTGTGATAATATGGTGTCAGGTGGCATTAAGTATAACTACTCCCTCCAGATATAAATTATTGGCACCATTCAATTCTAACATTAACTTTGACCATTTATCTTATTCAAAAAAGTTTGATAAATATAATATATTTTGTTATAATTTACTTTATCATTAGTTCAATTTCAAACACAACTAATAATTTTACACATTTAACCAATTTTTTTGAATAAGAAAAATGGTCAAAGCTGATATTAGAAATCAACAGTGTCAATATTTTAAAACCGAAGGGAGTATAATTTAATGTGATAATGTAAATTCGTGTAATTTGGGTTTACTCGAACCAAAAAATATTGGGTACCCGAATTGTCGGGTTTATTCTTCTCTCTAGTAAAATTCGGATATCATATTTTTGAAAATACAAAATTATCCGACCAAAAAATTCGGGTAAACCAGAACGCCCAGAGTGAGCTCCCATACATACTCTCATGGCATAGTGGATTTTTATTGTACTTTCTATTTTATCATGTTGGATTCATATAGAAGCATGTAACAATGAGAATTCACCATTTCTAGTAGAGGATTTTCCTTTAAAATAAATGCAAAGAATAGTATTCCAAGTTAACTTAGCAATAAGTACCACTAGTAGATATGTCTATGGCACATTGGCGCTATTTTTCCAATAAGTGGTCTGTTTATATACTACTTCCTATTAGCAGGTAAGAAAAGAACTGGAGATCAGGGGATGTGAAATTAAAACCAGTCCCGAAGTCAAGTCTGTTTCAAGCTTCAGCGGAGGTAAGTAATATTTTTTTTACTAGAAAGGCATTTATCCATTATTCATTGCAGTTTATATTTTGATGTAGTATAAAGGACTTGAAAACTTCAGTAGTCCTGTTTGTGACATGCCATTACATACAATTCAATTAAGTAAATAACACATGGTTTTTCCATTTCTTTGGTTGATTCATCTAGCCTATATTCTTTAATTTCGTATCTACATGTTTTAGTCGTCTATCACATTCTTTAAAAGCCTAAAGTTAACACAAGATTAATGACGTTAGATTAATGTACTACACTCATACGTTGGACTTCGTAGATCCCATCATACACATGAGAAACCTTGGCCATCATGTTATCTCCCCCCCCCCCCCCCAAAAAAACAAAAAAAACGCATACCCACACACGCACTTATCTGTTGGACATCCTCGTGAAGTACCTATACAATAATCGGGCAAAGGTCCTAGTTTCCCCTTTGAATGTACATATGTACATACTCACTCAATTCCTAAATTGTTGTCGTTGTTGACTTCTAATGTCATTTTTTACCCTCATTTTATTAAAAAAAGTACATACGTACACCCACACGACTTGACATCCCCTTTCCACCACAATAATCAGTCAAAGATCAAGGTTTCCCCTCTTAACGCATATACTCTCTCTATCCTTAAATTGCTTTCACTAATAAAAGACATTATGATGCTGGTAGCAGGCTACAGAATCATAGAGGCTAATGGTTCAGAGGAGACTTATGAAAGAATCATATTTGCAGTCATACTAGGAGCTGAAGCAACACATGATGAGCTGAGAATTCTTGGTGCCTTTCAGTATACCTACAGGTATGCTGCCTTTTTCAAAGGAACAAATTTAATGAGCCGCTATATCAGGTTCATTGTTGTTGTTGTTTATTTCCAATTTTCTCTTTTGTAGTGATTTGTACCTTCATCACGATGAATGTTTGATGCCCCGTAGCTTGTCAGCATGGAGCGCTAGGAACTACCTTGTAATAGAAGATAGGGCCCCTTCTGTTACCTATTGGCTGAATTTGATTCAGGTACACATGCGACAATATATGACGCTGGTAAAAGCACATGCGAGTTTCAAATCAGATATATATCTTGAATGTTCAAAAATATTCTCAGTATGATGACTTCTAAATTTATTTTGTAACACGAATGAACTGAAAATCAATGTTGAAATGTAAAGATGGGATGCATAACGCTTTTACTTTGTACATAGTTGGACAGTACTATCACCAAATTTCAGTTTTATTTAAGGGTTTCTAGGACACCTTAATTTATATTTCTTTTACAGACCCGTTAAATTTCCAGTCTTCCAGATACACTGAGAAGTATCACTAATTCAGTTGGCATATATGCATGGATGATGGATCAATATTTTGATCTTATAGGAAACAATAATGACTGCGATCTCTTTTTTCTTGGAATTGCTAGAACATAGACTCCACCAAGCAATTTCTTGTGACACATAATCCTCCTCGCGCTCCCGTCCATGTACTTCACAAATGTTGTATTAGCCATCTTCCATGGCTGCTGCAAAGGCTTCGCTTGAGTTCCATCTAGTTCAGGGAAAGAGAGGAATATGGTTCTGTAGGGAATATCAAGGTAAGATCCTCACTTCTAGTATATCCTTCCCTTTTTTTTTTTACTATAATATAGTTTTGTTCATTCAACTGTTCCCTTGGTACTGAATGACAGGCTATGGCTTCAATGAAGATGGGGTGAAAGTACTGCATCCAACCTGTCCTTTTAGGTTCTTTCAAGGAAAAAGCGCCAAAATGATGCAAATAATTATATAATACAAATTTTGATGCAGGCTGGGAAAGCAGCGGCCTCAGGTTTGATGGGAAAAAACTGTGACCTTGCTGTGAACATGAAAGCGATCATTCCATCATGGACTGAAGCTGTGTCACGTGTTTTGGTAGCAAGATTTCTTCAGCAATATGTATCCATTGGCAACTTGAGGTGTGTTCCACTGCAAATTCATATGATACATATTGTCTAATGATGATTCTCACTTCAATTTTGTGCATAGCTTGATTGATCAAGGCGGTCCTACATTCAGTTTTTGTGAAGTCCATGAAAAATGCGGCTTAAAAACTGTCCTTCAAGTTCATAGTCCCAGTTCTATTGGAAGGTTCTCTTGACTATCTTTCTGGAGATCTTGACGTACCCTGATTTAGTTGCTTCTCTTCAGTTATCTGACATATTATACATTCCTAATCCTGTCTGCCTTGCAATTTTATAAGGTCGCAACACAAGCAGACCTTGGTTTGGCAGATGCTTACATTAATGGCTATTATTTTTTTGCTGATAACAGAGAGGGCCTTCTAAACCTTTTACTGGTAAAAATTAATTTTCCATGCTCACTCAAATCTATTACATTAACCATATACCTCTGAAGGTTCTCCTAAGCTTCTTCTATGATTGTGTCTAATTCTGCTCGATACAGATTCTTATTTCTAACAGAGATGCACGCAAGGGGTCCAATACCATTGCCACTACAAAAAGGTCTCAAATTTTCCAATATCGAAACCTCATTTAATCATTTCCTCCAAACAAAGTATCAGATGTGAACACTTCTGTATCACAAACAAATCGAATTGGTGTCTTGCAGAAGCTATATAAACCGAGGATGGTGGACTCCCTTGCTTATATAACCTCTGGGTTTACATCAGCAAAATATATTCTGTCGCGAAGGAACATTGTAACTCAAAGTTGTCCAAATATCTCTGAACACTACGATCTGGTCAGTATCTTTTTATATTTTTTCAATTTCCAATTTAATCTCCTTTAATATTATGATAAAACTCCATAAATTTTTTTACTGTGATTATTAATAAGAGAAAAGTACTTTCTAACAGATTCCTACAATTCGTTATATTACAAATTATTGCATTGCTTTGTCTTTCTCTATGTCACTGCAATCATTACTCGTTTTATCAAAAGCATTAATCCTACAAAACTATATGGGCCAATTGTGAATCTGACCCTGTTTGATAAGCTAATTGCACATTTGGCTCTGTTTTTTAGAGTTTGCAGATTTGACCCTAATTTTTTGAAATGAAGGCTGAGATTGACCCTACTCCGTTAGGACCACTCGACAGTGTTAAGTCCTATGTAAATGAACATATTTACCTTTGCACTATTGACCTTGATTTGTTGATTCATTTGCAGAAATGACTTTATTTTGATACAACTTACCCTTGCAACATAGAAAAAATTTAGCAAAAATTGAATTTATTTTAAACTTAATTTTAGTTAAATTTTAATGTTTTGAAACATTTTAATTATATTTTATATTTTATTCAAATTTTGATAGTATTTTCCCTATATTTTGGATATTTTGAAACCAAACAATTTCATATAGCAAGATTCACATTGCAAACAATATCAAAAGCAATACAAACAAGTTGATAACATAGCATCCAACAAAAATGAGGTAGTACGAGTTTAGGTTCACAAAGTAGCAACTAATAAAGGGTCCAAGTAGCAAAATAAGGTGAATATGGTTCAACTAGCTATTTCATGCTCATCAAACACCAAACCATTCAGCTAGCCTTCCTCTCCCTCTTCCTCTCCTCCCTCTTCCTCTTCCTCTTCCTCTTTCTCTTCCTGATGGTGTTGGTTCTCCTCCCACCTGACTTCCGCTTGTACTAGGCCTTCATAAAGAATGAAAATGTCAATACTGGAGATGATACACTACAAGCAAATAAGTTAAAAAAAATTGTTGTTCAGGGATTACATGGATACGCTTAAAACACTAGGATCATTGCTTCCACCTCTAGAAGCACTTGCACTAGATGAGGCCCTCTTCCTTTTTTGGCTAGCTCTAGGACCACCTTGGCAATACTTAGCCGTGTGGCCCAACTCATGACATTCTGTTCATTTCCTTTGCTTCCTCACGTCAGGTTCATCAAAGGCTTTGATTCTTGACACTTGTGGTCTGCCAGGCTTCCTTCTCAGTTTTGCCTTCTTTATCTTGTAGCTAAGATCAACGCATGGCCAAAGATGCTTTGATGTCATTGGTGGAAATACACCTACACATGATCAGTAGTATGAATAAATTATTTCATCAAGTAAATAAATAGATAGTTGTTGATGTTACTATTTACCTACATAAGCTTTTCTGAACCTCTCAAGAGAGAAATACTCATGAACAAAGTCCTCTATATATACCTCCCTACTTTGAGTTGCAATAAAAGCTAAAGCATAGTTGCAAGATTTCTCAGTCACTTGCCAAGCTAAAACATGTCTTTTGCTCTAGATTCATAGCATGCTTGACTGTGAGCACACTTACTTCAGCAGTCCCATCTCCACATTTTAACACCTGATGATCCTTGATAGTTTTGCTTCGATCATTGAGATTATTGATAGATGGAATTATCCTACCCTCCATGTCCCTACCAATCTTGCTTCTCGAAACAAACATTTCAATGATCATCTATCTTATTTTATCATGCATGTTCACAATCTGAAATGCTTTAGTTTTGGACACCCAGTTATTGAAAGACTCCGATAGATTATTGTTGATGTAATCAACCTTGCAATCCTCAACAAATTTGCTTCTACTCCACACATGAGGATGGTTTTTCTTAACCCAAGCCACTGTTGTAGGGCACTTCTCCTCAATCTTGTTCATGTGGTAGTCATAGCTGTCAGTCACACAAGTCTTAGCAGCTGCCCATGTCAATGTTTCAGCTATGTAATTAATCAATTCCAAAAGAGAGAAATTGTGACTGTCAACAGCGAGTGGCCGCAATGTAGTTCTATGACAGTACCGCTTTGGCTCACCATCCAGTAAGGCAAAATGTGACCCAACTTTGACAATAACATTTAGATCATTTTGAGTTACCCTACAATTGACATCACATGGTAAAATCTTAGCTAAATTAACCTACCAATAAAGACCTATACACAGTGCATGCAAATAAAATCAGAAATATACCCAAGCCTTTCGGGAATCAATTCTACACTTTGCATTGCCTCTCGCTATAAAACCTAGCATAGAAGAAGACAAATCAACCTCAAAACTAATTGATTTCTAATGATTAGGTGCAAACACTAATCAATTTGGAGAGGAATCAACTACTCACCTTACTGTCGTCCACTGTAGACATCACCCAGCGCACC
>BCLG01000020.1:233607-282772 GCA_001602295.1 Zoysia matrella | reverse complement strand
GCTGCCCCGTGCACATACGCTCGCCCTCGCCTGCTCACTCGCCCTAGGGTGCCGCCGCCTGGAGTCACAGGAGCACGGGAGAGAGAACAGGAGGGTGGGGAACAAATACATTATCTATTGTTTTAAAGATTTTTTTTTAAAATCTATAAAAATCTCTAGTACTAACGGTGTTACATATTAGAGTCAAACGGCAAGTTCAATTTGAAAAAGTAGGTCAAATCTGCAAACCCTAAAAAGCAGGGCTAAACGTGCAATTAGCTTTTCAAACAGGGTCACTGGTGCAATTGTCCCAAACTATATTGGTTTTGTTTCTAATTTCACGTAAGTGTGTGCAGAGTAACCATTTCTTTGCTCTTTTTCTGGATCCAACCATGAGTTACTCTTCTGGCATTTTCAAGGTTTGACAATCTTATGTTTGAATGTAGATTTCGAATTGGTTTTTGATACCAGTATATTCTTGAGCTA
Source organism: Zoysia matrella (assembly GCA_001602295.1). Lineage (NCBI taxonomy): Eukaryota > Viridiplantae > Streptophyta > Magnoliopsida > Poales > Poaceae > Zoysia > Zoysia matrella. The sequence continues at coordinate 282,307 of BCLG01000020.1, read as the reverse complement.
CCTTACCTTTGCAAACATTCCCGTGCAGACAGAAGACGAGAGCTTAGAAGAAGCACAACGACGTAAAATTAGCGTTCTTATCGACAAGGTAACAATCACATAGTTGATTGGGCATCACTTGAACCATATGCCTGTATTTAATTTATAGTCAACATACATATAGATAATCTGACATGCTTGAATGTTACGACCCTTGCATTTTAACCCAAGGCTAATGTGGAGCGAGGTCATCATGTTCTTGAGATTGGTAGTGGTTGGGGCACTCTAGAAAAAGAAGTGGTGAAGAAAACTGGTTGCAGATACACTGGAATCACAGTCTGAGGAGCAACTAATCTATGCCCAGAGAAAAGTAAAAGAAGCTGGCTTAGAGGTCAGTCACATAAATATCTTCTTTGAGAGGCATTCACTAACATTATTTGAGAATTTTCAACTTATATCGTCAAAAGATAAAAGATGTAATTTACTGTTTCTTCAGGACCACATTACTTTCCTGCTGTGCGACTACCGTCAAATTCCCAGTTGCTACAAATATGATCGATTTATAAGTTGGTGGGTACAATACTAATACCCATTTTAATTGAAATGAACGATCAAGTAGAGCTAACTCTGCCCTAGACTTTCAGCGACATGATTGAACATGTTGGCCATGAGTACATGGACGAATTTTTCAGCTGTTGTGAGTACCATCTGGCAGAACATGGTGTATTCGTCCTCCAGGTGCATGAGTATTCATCAGCAGCATCACTATCTGTTTTATACTCTGTTGCCAGATTTGGAGGAACAAATAACAATCGATCATCTACTAATAACAATAAAACAAATTTTTATGTGCACAGTTTAGTTCAATCCCAGAGGAAAGGTATGAGGAATACAGGAGGAGCTCCGACTTCATAAAGGAGTATATATTTCCTGGTGGCAGTCTTCCTTCTCTTGCCCAGATAATCTCTGCGATATCCAATGCTTCAAGGCTCTGGTTCGTGTTCAGCAACACTGATAGCTGACGTTTAGCATTAGTTCATCTTGCATATCAATGGACCTCTATTAGCCGATGAATTAATTAATAAACTCCATGGAGTATCATTTGATGGATTCAATTTGGATATGTATATATTGATGGGGTGTTCATTTTCATCGTGGAACATGTTGAGAATATTGGTGACCACTACTACACTACTCTGATGCGCTGGAGGGACAACTTTATGGCCAATAGAGAGTAAGTATACGCCCTCTGATTAAAATGATACAAGTATGTCATGTTGACAACACGACACAATTTGCAATGTAATATTTCTTCTTCAATTTTTGCAGTAAAGTCTTGGCCCTGGGATTTGATGAGAATTTCATTCGTACATGGGAGTATTATTTCATTTACTGTGCAGCTGGATTCAAGTCACGCACACTTGGAGATTACCAGGTATATATGAAGTATGAACTTGCAATCGACGTAACAATCAAGTAATGTCACTAGTCTAACAATTATGATATATATGTACCACATGCAGATTGTATTCTCTCGCCCTGGCAACATCAAGCTGGCGAATTACGTGACAGTCCTATAATACAAGACGTTCTATTATGTCTCCTATGAAATTACCTCAAATGAATTGCTCAAGAATTATTTTAATAAGCATCCTACGCAAGGTGCATCCTCCAATTTTTTACGTATTATTACTATATATAGATCACCCAATTCTGCAGTTTCTGCTAGATATTCATACCATCACCAAAGGAAGGACATAACCATCTTCTCTAAGACTTGATCCGATACTCTAAATGTTCTAGGGCACATATGCATGGCTTAATGTCTAATGCTGATGTACTCCTACATTTGTATGAGCAGTACCATGATTCATGCACTTTATTTGATACTCCCTCCGTCCCAAAATCAAGATGTAAATTATTCCATGATGGAGATAGTATAATTTACTATAATCTTCAGTTCTTTTAGCCTCAGAATTGCTACTGGATGAACTGAAATGCATTTAGAGCAGCCGCACTCTTGTTACTTAAACTCTGATAACCCTCCCCTGCTCCCGATCTTACAGCAACTTGTAGTCAACCTATGGTTGTATTGCAGGTGGTGATCCAAAGATTGTAGCCTCCTCAGTTTGAATGCTCTGTTTTTCTTGGGTAGTCCTCTGTTTTCTTTTCTTCCCCCATAAGCTCGTCTTCCTCTGTATCAATGTTCTGTTCTTCTTGCAGAAATCCAAATATAGGAGGTTGCTTAAAGCTAGATACGAAAGGAACATTTGAAACCAGAAACTCATCGATATTATTGAAAAAAACATATTTCTCGAACTGCATTATTTCAAAATTATGAGGCACATAACACTTTAATGTTGCCATGTAAACTACTAGAATGACATGTTTCTGAAGGAAAAAAAAATGCCCATACACACTCAAAACAATTGGTCAATTTTTGGGAATCTGAAATTTTGAACTGGATTGGCCGGAGCACACAGCTAAATGCTACATGGATATTTACCGTATGTTTTTTTTTATTTTGAAACATAGGACCATGACATTGTGCTGGAACTCGGTCCACATGGCACTTCCCAGACTGTTTCTCCTAAAACATACGTGTTGGTCTATCTAGGCTCAAAGTTCCTTTATGGCAACGATGTCTCTCGTTATAAATTAGAATCTAACAAGCATGACCATGTCGAACTAACAAAGTATTTGGTTTTACACTAAATGTCTTACATTTTGACCGTCTGCTTGTTTTCATGCATGGGGGTTTCATTAACCAAATTGGTATGTTTGAGTCTTTGCCTTTGTACTATATGTTTAAAAAAACTAATGCTACGAAATCATGGTAATACTTTTGTGGCCTGCAATTAATGTGGTATGCATGCATCACAACACCAACTCAACAGAAAATGTGACTAAACAAACAACTTTCAGCTTCTGATCGTACTACATCTGTTTTAAAATATAAGCATTTTTAGATTTAGATAAGATCAAATTTTTTGAACTTTCACTAATAATATCTAAAAAATTACATAACTTATAATGTAAAAGTATATTTTTTATGAAAGTTTATTTCATGATGAATCAAAAAATATAATTTTTATATGATAAAATATTATTAGTAATACATTATTAGTGGTCAAAGTAATAAATGTTTGATTTTGACTAAATCTAAAATACTTATATTTTGGAACGGAGGATGTACATGGTACTCTTGGAAATGATGCTTCAATCATGAGGCTAATTGACTCCACTAACTTCGCTTAGCCGCTTAGGAACATGGCCCAACCTTTCATCTGATGTATTTCGTATTTCATAGTATCTACTAGTGATTGTACTCCATGATGAGGGATTGCATATAAGAAACAGATGCTTTATAAGGTCTCCTTTCGTGGAACATATATTTCACGGCTCTATAGTGTCGAATCTGTTTTCAAAAGTAAAAAAACAAAAGAAGATTTTGCTTTGTCGACAGATGATGCATGGCGCCCACAACCATCTCAAAGCCTTTGATGTCAACTTGTCAAGTAGTCTTTGCTGCCATTCATTTGCATTCAAACATGTTGCTACACCGATATTCTGTTTCTACCAATTTATGTGAGAGCTGCTGCAGCTATCCATAATCCTGGTTTGACAAAGGCAGCTGGATAACATCACCGAGTCCATTGTGATGTTTTGCTATTAGGCTAACAGCTGTTGCATAGGTCCTGCCACAGTAATCCCATCGTTCATTTGTAGTGACTACTCCATTACATTTGTCAGCAAGCTTGATTACATCACGTCAAGAAAATGAACCTCTAACTCTCATTTCAGGCATGTGTCTACAATTACAGCAATTATTGTAGAGCTCTATTGTAGGGTTTAGATAAACATGATGTGGTCAAAGGCCAGTATAAAACATGTTGCACATATTGGGCATCTATTTTGTATTCCAGTATGCAAAAAAGTGCCACGTACACAAATACTATCAAATTGGCAAGCATGTGGGCGTCTATAGGTCAAATGTAAAGTACCTCAATCAGCAGCCCCATTGTTCTCTATGACTCTAACCAAATCAACAAATTCACCGGCGCGGCGCCAGCCAGCAGTTGATGTCAACGTCTACACTGATCAAGTAGCTGTTCTGCGCCCATGTTGTCGGACAACACGAACTGGCAAATATTCTTATGATTGAACTCCAAATATTCTTCAAATACTTTAATCCACATTTTCAAACTCGTTAGTGATCATGATGCACATTCTATTACGTCTATAAATACAGAGGCTGCCTTGGCTGTCATCATCAATCGTCAATTGTTTGGACGAACATTCCATCTTTCTTCATCTAGTTGTGTTATCTTTTTCTTCTTGGCCTCACGAAGATGAGCAGAAACATGAAGCTGGCGTGCCTGCAGCTTCTCGTGGTAACCTTCCTGGCTACGTCCATCACCATGTCATCTGCAGGTTTGCAGTATAATTTCTACAGCTCGTCATGCCCGAACGCCGAGGCCACTGTGAGGGATATCGTCAATGGGATGGTCGACAAGGACCCGACGATACCCGCAGCGCTCATTCGCCTGCTCTTCCACCACTGCTTTGTCATGGTACAGCACGATCAGTAACCATTACGTTTCATCATTTTCCTTGAAATGCTGAAAAAGCTCATACGATTGCGAATGGTTTTGATGATTTGCCCGATGTTAATGTGACCAGGGTTGCGATGCTTCCATCCTACTGGATCCCAGCAAGACCAACAGTCAGCCGGAGAAGACGGTCATCCCACTCCGCGGCTACGACGCCATCAACAAGATCAAGGCGGCAGTCGAGGCTGTGTGCCCGGGGAAGGTGTCCTGCGCTGACGTCCTTGCCTTCGCCGCGCGCGACTCGGTGGCCAGGTCGCCGGCTTCTCGTTCCCCATCCCCTCCGGCCGACGCGACGGCAGCGTGTCCTCAGCCTTCGCCGTATTCTCCAACATCCCGTCGCCGTTCTTCAATGCCCAGGACCTGGTCAACAGCTTCGCGTCCAAGAACCTGGACGTGGACGACCTGGTGGCGCTCTCGGGCGTGCACTCAATCGGCACCGCGCGCTGCTCGGGTTTCACCAACCGACTGTACCCGTCCGTGGACCCGTCGCTGGACGCCGCCTACGCGACGCAGCTGAGGGCCGCGTGCCCCGACGGCGGGCTGGACAACGCGGTGAACAACAGCCCCGTGAACCCAACGCGCTGGACAACGTCGGACGCGGCGCTGCTGACGCGGAACGACACGGCTGCGTCGGTGAACAGGAACGCGGCCGACCTGACGGGGTGGATGGCGCGGTTCGCCGCGTCGATGGTGAAGATGGCCGGCATCGACGTGCTCACGGGGACGCAAGGGGAGGTCAGGAGGTTCTGCAATGCCACCAACAGCTAATACTGAGGAGACGAGGCCGGAGAACATGGGCGGACGCTGCCTGGGGCTGTGTGCTGGGACATTGCAGCGTTGCGTCAACGGCATACATGCATTCCTTCCTTCCTATATTGCGCTAATTATTTTCTCAATGCCTTTCGTGGCTATTCTCTTGCCATTGACTTTGGGTTAATTTGTGTTATTTACCGCATGTAATACACTGGTATGAGCAATGCCCATATGAGATTTGTCGGTGTTCCGTACATCGACACAGTATAAATTTATATGATCGAAAGAAGTACAGTGCGTGTCTTTCTAATCGATATGTCTTAATCCACGAAGGACTTAAAGATGTAAGCTGGTTCGGACCACCGCAAGGTGTAATACCCTACATTCAAGGGTCGGATGTGATAAACTCACATATGATCGAGTAAATTACAACAGCGAAAGCGTTTTTAAGCGGAAAGAGTCCCTAGTGCGCCTATATGTATGTGTTGAACTAATTTAAGTCTTACTGTATGTGTCCTTCTTTGTACAGGTCCTGATGAGCTTTTATATAGAGGCTGGACCGGGGTTACAAAGCGGAGTGAAGCAGGTGGCTCTCTGATGAATGGGGGCCGCAACTGAACTTGATTCTCACGGAACTGGATGTCCTTTGACAAGTGGGGTCGCAGCCAAACATGTCCCCGCATAATGGAGCTGACTTTGACAAGTGAGCCGCAACCAAACTTGGCTCCCACAAAAACAGGCCTCCTCTGACGGGTGGGACCGACGGCATCTTCGAGTACGATCTCCTGGTGATTCCCTGGCGCCTAACGGTCCTTTGGTGCTAGCTGTCGTCCTTCGTCTGTCCTTTGTTCAAGGGGGGACAAAGTTGTTTAACTGTTTTCTTTACCTTCATACCTTCTCTGTATAGTCGCCAAGAATCTCTGTATCAGTAGGTGCCTTGTCGCGGATTACTCGTCCAACTTTGGGGTCAAAAAGTATGTCAGTTACTTGGCCATCGGGTGGTTAAGACTTGTCATTACGTTGCCCCCAACCCTACGGGGGTCAGGATGGCTCTTGTTACTAGATGCGCTCGACTATCTGGTTGAGCTTCATGAAAACTTGCGAGAATCTTTCTTTGGACCCATGAAGAACATGGGCCGGTCGTCGTTGTTGATGGGCCGTAGACCGTAGCTTAGACAATCAAGTAACCCTAGGCCGTAAAGTACTCGGGGTATATGACCTCGACAGTAGCCACCGAGCTCTGCACCATTTACAATCTTGTTGAGGCGGTGCAGGGCTGATTCATGAAGTTGATTTCCGTCGATCGGTCCTACGAGGGCGCGCAAAAGCGCCTGTAGGGCGTAGCCCCCGAGCCTCCAAGCGATCCGAAGGGTCGGTTGAGGGGTCTGATGCGCTATCGTAGTTGCTTTGTCATGGTTTCTTTATATCATTCCTACGGGGGCACGTGAGCGCACCCGTAGGGCGTAGTCACCAGGCGATCTGAAGGATCGGTCGGGGGATCTGATTCGTTGTAGTGTTGCAATCGATTCTACGGATGCACGCGAGCGCTCCTGTAGGGCGTACCCCTGAGCCCCTGGGCAATCCGTAGGGTCAGTCGGTTCGGGGGGCTAATTAAATTTTATCGATTCAGATGCCTCCTGAGTGATTTGGATGAGTCAGGCGAGACTTGAGTTCCTTGAGCATCGAGAGTTGGGGCCGGCGGCGCTCATTGCCGGATTTGTGTTAAGTGCCTTGAACGGACCGGTCGGACCAGTTGTATGTTCATGATCAGCATTTGCACCTAGGATGGACCAAGCGAATTGACCATATTCCGTGATCAGCGCTTGAGGACAGGGGTCAGACCGAACGGTTCGATAGCCGACCCACGACTGCCCCAAAGTACAGGTTCGATCCCGTTGCATCCGCGTGGAGGACGGCCAATGGTTTTCGAAATTTGAATCATCGCCCCGCACAGAAACTCGCGCGTGCGCATCTTGTCCTAGTGGCGCTAGCCAGACAATTACCGCGCCTGCCAGGTGTGCGCAGTTGGGCTATCGTTATTTTGACCCGCGGAGGCAACGAGTATTTGCCCTTGGCCCACTCGTTGGTGGGTGGGTAGCGAAGATCGTTGGTGCATGGTTCATCGTTCGAACCGTCGGGCGCGCCAACGATAGGCCACGTGATTCTCGAAAGTTGAACTGCCGCGGCCTGTACGCGCGTGTCACGTCCGTCTGGCGCAGGCCTGGCGGTTATTGTGTCTAGCAAGGTTGCGTGGGCATGCTAACGTCAATTTGACTGGCGGATGCAATGAGGGCTTAACGCCGGGCCCACCCGTCAGCGGGTGGGGTATGAAAATCATGGGTGCCCGAAGGCTCGGGTGACCATCATGACGCGGGAGTAAATCCCCGTCACTTCATGGGATTGTGTCTCGAGAATTGAGGGGACGGATCCGTCCACCTCACTCGCCTATAAAAGCGGTTGGGTGGGATTTTGAAACCCACCATTGCCAATTGCCTTCGTATTCCTCGTGCTCTTGCTCTCTCCCAAGTTCTTAGCCTTCGTAGCTTTCGTTCGGGTCGCTGTTTGTCATCCTTGTCGTCGTTGTCGTCTCCGTCCTGGCCTCTAAGTGGAAGGCATCCACTGTCTCTGCTGACATCCTCAGCGATCGTGCGAAGAAGGGGTTCCTCCAACAGCAGGACATCATTAGCTGGAGGCCGACGGCGCAGCAATAGGTCCCGGACCCCACGGCGGAGGAAATCGTCTCCCTCCTCTCCTTCCACGACTGCGGTCTCAGGCTATCGACTTGCCGGTTTGTCCGCCGGCTTCTCACCTACTTCCAGGTTCACCTCCACCACCTCAACCCGAACAGGGTGCTCCACATCGCGCTCTTCATCAACCTCTGCGAGGCCTTCCTCGGGATCCCTCCACACGCTGTGCTGTGGAGGTATTTCTTCAATGTGACGCGGCTAGGCGGTGCGCGCAACAGCCGTCGTTACGGGTGCGGCGGTATCTGCCTACAGAGCACGCGCGCGGGGGAGTACCTCGAGGTCGCCCTAAAAAAGTCGCTGAAGGGCTAGAACGATGAGTGGTTCTACGCTGCCAGCGTCGCCCAATGCGTTCCGATGTACTCTGACGACACTGCCACGACCATCGACTCGTGGACTTCCCCGCCGTCAAACGCGGACGTGCAGGCACTGGCCCCATTCCTCGCGCGGATCCGGGTGCTTCGGGAGACCGGGCTGTCGGCCGTCAAGGTGGTCGCTGTCTTCATCGGCTGCCGTGTGCTCCCGCTCCAAAAGGGTGGGCATGTGAGGCACGCGTACACGGGCGCCCAAGACACCATGCGCCTGTGATTGGGGAGGAGCTGTCAGATGATGACATTGCGGGCCACATCGCCCGCATGTTCGAAGGGTATGAGGAGGCGGCCCTCGCGAGAGGGACAGAGCCTCCGTTGGCGCGTCTGGTAAGTTGGTCCTTTCTATAGTGTTCATTACTTCTTCGTGATGATTGTACTCGTCAATCAAGCTTTTTATTCGTGTCGATTCAGGCGGGCGGGTCCTCTTTGCACGTCCCGTCGGCGGTTCCCTTGGGTGTCCTTTCTCCTTTGGCGTCGACGTCTCCGGCGGCCGTTCGCCTAGCATCGGGCCCAACCCAAGTGTCGAGATCATCGGCGACAGTTGCGGCTTCGAAGCCGGCTGGGGGTGCCTGCACGGGCACCTACAAGAAACGATCACGTGGGTGTTCCTCCAGTCGGTCGAAGCCAGGAGGGCTTGTCACGCAGGTTCTCACCCCGACCCCTCAGCCAACGTGGGAGGAGGTGTCCGCCCTGGCCACGCAAGTGGCGGGAGACGATCCTGTCGTCATGTCGTCGTTCGAGGATTTGGACGACATCCTGGGTTTGGGGTCAGACACCGAGTTCGACCCGATGCCTCGGTCCCCCTGAAGAGGATCAGGTTCGGTGGCAGAGTATCATCCCCGTTCCCCCACCGGTTGTCCATCCGGTGCTACCATTCAAGAGGGTGACGACGGCGGCGATGACCTGTGACAGACCGCCCCGCAAAAGAGACAATCCATCAACCACAGGATTTTATCGGGTGTCACTCGGTGAAGCAAGAACTAACAATACAACTCAAGCATGGTAAAATATACTACAAACTATTGTTTACGTTTATAAAACCAAGATTTTTGAAAGCCGGAGGCGATAACCTGAATTAGGGTCTTCTAGAGGCTATGCATAAGATGCCATCGCGCCCATACAATGCATCCTCTAGCAACACACAAACAATAGCGCGGCAAACAGAGCTCCCAACGGACATAGCTACCCTCGAGGTTGCTTCTGCCACTTGGTCCAGAGGAGGGAGAGAGAAACCACCTGCACATAAAACTATAGAGAGCCAAGCCCTGAGCATTCAAATGCTCAGCAAGTCTTACCCGTCAACGTGGCCAACTACAACTGACTCTAAGGATATGGGAAGGCTGACTCACATCGGATGATCATTGGCAAAACCAGCATTAATATAGTGAGTCCTTATAGTCAAGTTTTTAGCAGTAAATTAAGTTTATGGAATGAAAATTTAATTTGCGCTGTAAAACTATGTCAAACATGGTTGCAAAGCAATTGTTATAAACTAAGCAAACAGTTTATATTATTATTATTGTTGTTATTATTATTATTATTATAATTAGTTATGTTTTTACTACGACATGACACAGTGAACAAGCAGTACTCGTTACTGTGAGGGGCAGCTTCTCAGAAGACGCACGTGGCAACCTTTCACAATAATACCGTAGGGCCGTTCCGACGCCTACTCCTCCTGAGATCATGGTCCTTCATGCGACCACCACGCAGGACGCGTCCATAGTTAGATCCAAGTCTCTCCTCCACTCACCACCAAAAGAGAAGTAGGGGTACGTCCAACCACTATAGATATTGAGCTACATCGGTTTCCTGAGCCCATAATTCCAATATGTATTCGGTAGGTTCGTACTTGTTCAACAGCGTCACACTCGAATCGGTCCTTAACGACACAGACGGGGCTACCACCGCGAAGGCTCAGCCTTCTCAAACCCTTATATACGTAATTCTCGCCTGGTCTCAGGTTAATTTTTGTGTGGGATAAACCTATAGCTCGCGAGTGACTTTCTATCCACCTGACTTCTATAGCTCGTGAGTGACTTTATATTCACTCGACTTTTATAGCTCGCGAGTGACTATTTATTCACTCGACTTCTATAGCTCATGAGTGACTTTCCATTCACTCGATTTCTACCATAAACTAAAACTTAGCCTAGCTCTACATTGAGTTATCCATACCAACAACACTCATCATAGATAATAAGGTACCTAGCATGCAATTCTAGGTTTTCAAACAACTCCTAAAACTTAATGCACCACGCATTAACCTTCAGTGATAAAATAAAAACTTAAAATGGGGTTAATGCATCAGAGCTTGCTTGGGGCTTGCTCACAGTTAGCTTCCTTTGCCAAACAAACAACTCCATGCTCCTCTTTGGATGGGTTGGGTCCTAACATGAACGATATGCAAAATATTGAATTATGCTGTTTTTAGTTGGCAAAGACTCGAATCTACAGCACATGCGATGATAGCTTTTATTTTCAAAAGACACAAATTTAGTCATAAAACTTATTTAAAATGGTTTTAAAAAAATATAAAATATAATTTAAGATATGCAAAAAATCAGAAAGGTTATAAACCAATTTTTGAGAAATTTTCAGGATTTATTGAAATCAAATAGATTTATAATGATTTAAATATCATTTAAAACTAATAAATCATTTATAAAACTTATTTTATTGAAATAAATTATTATACTTTTCTAAAGCAGAAATTTTGACAAAATAAACAGAAAAGTAAAATTTTTGAGATTTTATCATGCCAAAGAATAATTATAATGCATTAATGACTTATTGTGTGATCTGGATTATGTAAATTAATTTTATGCAAAAAAATGAAAATTGATTTGATTCAGAATATTTTTCTAGTTGAGAGGATTCTATCAAAATTTATTTCATATTTTTCCGAGTTAGGATGAAGTTTCTATGAATTTTACAATCTCGAAAGCATTTTCTAGCAATTAAATAAACCATTTCGCAATAAATGAAAAACCAGCCTGCTCGGAACATGGCCACACGAGGGGCTACACTGATGCCGCACAGGATCTGGCGTGTGGACGCACGAGATCTGGCCCACAGGGAGAGCTCGGCCCCCAGCCGGCAATGGCGCTGGCTGCCGGCATTGGGCGGCGCATCGCCGGTAAGGTGCTGCCGGCGTCCATGCACCGGACTTACTGCACCAAAATGATCCTATTGACAAAAGTAACGCGATGGGGTGGTCGCTAAGGGGAGCGTCTCACCGGAAAGTAGCCGGCGGTGAGAGGCGGCCGTGGATGGACTTCGGCGAGGTCGTGCGGCCACAGGCGTCGACGAAACTCAAAGGCGTTCGTCTCTATAGCTTACCGAGAACCTGCCGAGGAGCGGCGCGGGAGTTGTCGACGTCGAGGAGGGCCGTAAGGTGGCGCGCACCGGCGGGGTCCTGTTGTCCGGCCATAGTGGCCACGATTTCTTTCAAAATTCCTGTGCAAGGGTCAAGAAATTGGTCGATTTACTTGTCCAAAGGATGGCTCCGGAGGTGCATTACATGGATTGGAAACGAATTGAGGAGATCCACCACTGAGGCATGCTGGATTTGGAGAAGACGTCGAGATGGGTGTTCTTGGAGCTCGATTGGGGAAAGCTAAAATTGACCTCGTTCGGGTGAAGGAAGGTGGAGGCGAGCTCGTGAGGAGCTGGAGGAGCAAGGGGCGGCTGGACGGCGCTCTCCAAGGTGAGGGTGAGGAGTGGGAGAGAGAGAGAGAGAGAGAGAGAGAGAGAGAGAGCTCGGCCCACTGAGATGGAAAATGAGAGAGAACGAGTTGGGGTCGGCGACACGGGGTGAGCTATGTCCGCGCGGTAAGTCGGGCCGGACACGTCCACCCGAGCGTGGCGTCCATGCAGCGGCAAGAGGCGCGCGGCTCGCACCTGTCCTGGCGGGGTGGCAACAGGAGTTTGGGGACAAGGCAGTGTGGCTGACAAGTGGGCCCCACAAATTTCTCTTTTTCCTGATTTTTCGTCGATTTTTCTGCGCGACTGGCTGGTTTTGCTTCGAAATCTATACTTCCCGAGCCCCAAAAATTATGAAAGTTGGTTAGCTGGCAAAAATTTTGAAGATGAACAACTTTTGTTTTGGGTCAAGTTCAAAAGCGAAATAAATAAAAGGTTATTGAATTTCAAAAACAGGCAAGCTTTATGAGAAATTAATTTATTTGAAACCTTTAACCCTCAAATAAAATTTTTACAAAAACTTTTAAAATTCAAGTTATTGCATGAAATCTCAAGAGAAAATTTTGTTTTGCATCATTTCATTGGAAATTTTGAATTCTAATTTTTTTATTTAAACTAATTTTTGAAACTAGTAAGAATTGTTTTAAATTCTTTTTGAGCTTGGTTTCTTTGATTTTGGACCTGAACAATTGGCTCTTTTACATCAAAACATGAAGTGTTACAGCCCTCCCCCCTCAAGGAAATCTCGTCCCGAAGTTTTACAACGGAAGAGGGAGAAAATAAACCTCAGCGAGATTGCAGGAATTCTGGAAAAATTCTTGAGTTGTTATCCTTTGGCCTCCCATGCTGCCTTATTATCAGTGTGGTTGCTTCACTTAGCCTTGTAATCCTTGCGGTCCTTTCTTGTCACTTGGTCTCACTGATCAACCTCGTGTCTCAGTTTTTCCACACTGACTATGCTTGGGTGAAGTTGATCGATATCATCCACCCGATATATGGAGGACTTCCAAGTATTCCTTCAGCTGCGACGTGGGGAAAAGATCAAATGCACTGAACAGGTCATTAGCAGTACTCAGTCAATGCGCAATGAACTTTGCAATGACTGGAAACACCTATAAATCAGAGGACCAATTATTTTGAAGATCCGAAGTGCTGTACTCCTTTTCGACACGAGATTTAAAGGTGCAAAGGATCGCCAACGATTAGGATTGATCAAATAAAGAATTGAGTTTTTGGAAATAAATTGAGATGGAGATGAAGCAAGGAGTTGGACAAGGGTTACACGCAACAATATCAAGCAGCACATGAGTTCGATAACAGGGATACGCGAAAGTTTTATATGGAGACACGATGATTCTCTAGATTCGAGTTGGGTACAAACGAACGGTATCAGGCTCAAAAGAAATAATTGACACTAACCAGGAGGAGTGCAGGTATCCATCTCAACTCGAATAGGTTTTGAGACTGGATGTTTAGATGAGGAACTCCAAGTACAATATTCTCCATTTTGTTGCGTACTCTGGATAATACACCATCCATTCAGGAAAATATTACCCTTGGTTTCCTTATTAAGGTCAAAGGAGAAGGTTCTCCTGTTACTATAATCTGATTTTGAGAAGTGCCTGGGCGAACCGGCACAACTCAAAAGAAAATTACAAATTCAAGAGCACATGCACTAGCAAATTTCAAGGGATTAGGATTGACAGGAAAGATATGGTTAGTGCCATGATTATGGTAATGATCATGGTAGTGATCATGTTTAACAAGAAAGGTACCAAGATCCGCAACTGCAAGGACTCGATGTGGATCCATCAAGGTATCCTAGATGATTATTTTCTTGACCAGGGATTAAGGATACTAGGAGGCAAAACCAGTCTCCTCTAGACAACAATGTTTCAAGGAGTCGTACTCTTGGTATGGTTAAAGGATACAATAATTACACAAGAAGGTCAATAGGAGAAAAAAAATTTCATGCATAAACAAGATCATAGGAGACGGGCTATGGATGATAGCGTGTATCCTCAAGATAGTGGCACATGCTCAAAACTTTAAGATAAAAGAGTTTGTGATAACATTAGGTTACGAAGGGCTTGTCAAAAGAGATGGGATTTCCGAGGCGTGATCGAGAAAGATTCCAAGGCTGGCAAAAGATGGCAGCTCGACAACGAAGGCATAAGTCATACAAGTTGAAAGAATTATGACAAGTGTTAAGTAACACAACAGCTGGCTGATTGACAAACAATGCTAGTTAAGGTATGAGTAGAAGATTTATTACAAAGGAAGTAAAACGGAGTAGTGTCCATTCTGTTCCAGTCTGGCAGCAGTCATAAAAATTTGATTTAAGCACTAATAAAAGCAGAACCAAGACTGGAGTTGAATAACAAAGTTCTAGAAGACTTCCATAGCTTTCCAACAGAAATTCACTTGTCCTCATACGATACCCAGAACAGGAGATAAGCTCTCTGAAATATGACAGTCGATGTGCTGAAATTCTGTTATGTACAGATTGAGGTCTTCACATAGCTTAGACGTCTAACATGGTTTGTCCGGCCAATCTTAAAGAGCTTTGACCACCAAACTTGTTGGGAAACAACACAACCTTTCTATAGAGTCCTTAATCTTGAAGATTGATCTAGAAAATGAAGGAGCTTTGAAATTCTCAAAGGGCTTGAAGTCGCAGTATGGTCGCAGATTTATTGAACAGATGCACCAAAGGTTCCTTCGACATACTCATGATGGAGGTTGGGATGTAAGGATTCGAATCAACAGATCAGAAGGTAACAATATCAAAAATAGAATTCCTAGAGTTGGATGGGTGACAACGGTTTATGGGAAGAAATGGCTTAGAAAAAATTACACTAGATTGTTCCTAGTAACCATATGGTCTTGTAGGCTTTGGGAGCATTGGAATACTAGCATCTTAAACCTTCTCTTCTCGCATCTTCAATATGACCAAGAACTCTTCAAGCAAACTTGTTCGGGAATGAAGGCATTATTGCGTCTACTCTTTCTACGACTAAAGCATAGCCGCGATAACTTGTATCAGGGTTGGTCGAGGTACAGGCATTCCTATCCGCTGACCACTTAGACCTTCTTCATCTTCTTAGAGCATAAGAACCAGTCTACTAAAATTCTAATCTTCGAGCAACCTCCTAGTCATTAGAAGCATAAGGGTTCCACAAATTTTCATGCAATAGGCTTTGCCCCAAAGTTGGCTTGGTTAAGACTTTTAAAACTTTTAAACAAGACAGGAGATTTCTTTTTAGATGATTTGGTTATTTATGACTTTTAAATGCAAATGCTCAATATGCAACGCCCTACAGTCCTCACCAAAATTAAAAACTCAGCCAATATAGTTGATCGTATGTGACCTCCGTGGCAAATACGATCCCTCAAATTCTATACGAACTAAGGGTCGGCAGTTAGCACTCTGACAACAACCACTTGAGAAGACACACTAATATAGTCTTTAATTGGGCTTAACTAGGAGCTTTCAATGTAATTAGCTTTTCAAAAATAGTTTTAAATCTGTACTGTTCTCGATATTGCTCTGATACCACGCTGTGACAGAACGCTCCACAAAAGAGACGATCCATCAACCACATGATCTTATCGGGTGTCACTCGACGAAGCGAGGACTAACAGTACAACTCAAGCACGATAAAATATACTACAAACTGTTGTTTACGTTTATAAAACCAAGATTTTTGAAATCGCGGAGGCGATAACCTGAATTAGGGTCTTCTAGAGACTATGCATAAGATGTCATCGAGCCTATACGATGCATCCTCTAGCAGCATACAAACAACAGCGTGGCAAACAGAGCTCCCAACAGACATAGCTACCCTCGAGGTTGCTTCTGCCAGTTGGTCTAGAGGAGAGAGAGAGAAACCACCTGCACATAAAACCACAGAGAGCCATGCCCTGAGCGCTTAGCAAGTCTTACCCGTCAACGTGGTCAACTACAGCCGACTCCAAGGATTAATGCACTGAAGCTTACCTGGGGCTTGCTCACAGTTAGCATGCTTTGCCAAAGGAACAACTCCACGCACCTCTTCGGATGGGTTGGATCCTAACATGAATGATATGCAAATATTGAATTATGTTGTTTTTAATTGGCAAAGACTCGAATCTACAGTACATGCAATGATAGCTTTTATTTTCAAAAGACACAAATTTAGCTATAAAATTTATTTAAAATGGTTTTCAAAAATATAAAATATAATTTGAGTTATGCATAAAATCAGAAAGGTTATAAACCAATTTTTGAGAAATTCTCAGGATTTATTGAAATCAAATAGATTTACAATGATTTAAATACAATTTAAACATAATAAATCATTTATAAAAATTATTTTATTGAAATAAATTATTAAACTTTTCTAAAACAGAAAGTTTGACAAAATAAACATAAAAATAAAATCTTTAATATTTTATCATGCCAAGGAATAATTATAATGCATTAATGACTTATTGTATGATCTAAATTATGTAAATTAATTTTATGCAGAAAAATGAAAATTGGTTTGATTCAGAATATTTTTCTAGTTGAGAGGATTCTATCAAAATTTATTTCATATTTTTCCGAGTTAGGATGAAATTTTTATGAATTTTACAATCTCGAAAGCATTTTCTAGCAATTAAATAAAACATTTCGCAATAAATGAAAAACCAGCCTGCTGGGAACATGGCTACACGAGGGGCTACACTGATGTCGCATGGGATCTGGCGTGTGGACACACGGGATCCGGCCCACAGGGAGAACTCGGCCCCAGGCGGCAATGGCGCCAGCTGCCGGCAATGGGCGGTGCATCGCCGGTGAGGTGCTGCTGGCGTCTATGCACCGGACTTACTGCACCAAAATGATCCTATCGATGAAAGTAACGCGATGGGGTGGTCGCCAAGGGGAGCGTCTCACCGGAAAGTAGCCGGCGGCGAGAGACGGCCGGGGATGGACTTCGGCGAGGTCGTGCAGCTGCAGGCGTCCACGAAACTCGATGGCGGTCGTCTCCACAGCTTCCCGGGAACCTGCTGAGGAACGGCGCGCTGTTTTTGCTTCGAAATCTATAATTCCTGAGCTCTAAAAATTACGAAATTTGGTAGGGTGGTAAAAATTTTGAAGATGAACAACTTTTATTTTGGAGTCAAGTTCGAAATCCAAAAAAATAAAAAGTTATTGAATTTAAAAAACAGGCAAGCTTTATGAGAAATTAATTTATTTGAAACCTTTAAACCTCAAAAACAATTTTTACAAAAACATTTAAAATTCAAGTTATTGCATGAAATTTCAAGAGAAAATTTTGTTTCCCATCATTTCATTGAAAATTTTGAACTCTCATTTTGAAATTTAAACTAATTATTGAAACCAGTTAGAATTGTTTTAAATTCTTTTTGACCTCGGTTTCCGTGATTTCGGACCGGAACAATTGGCTCTTTTACGTCGAAACACGAAGTGTTACATGACCAAGGGCCCAAAGGCCATGCAGTCGCCACCGGCGACGACCGGGGCCATTCTGATCCGCTGATCGAAGGCATAAGTACCTGCGCTCAAACTTTTGTCGTTTGCTCGTATTAGTTGTATAGTGGGCATACTTTGATTTTTTATAGGGTGACTGCTGCTCCTGTGGCCGCGGCGGGCATTGCGCCGCGGGCCAGCGAAGAGGGGTCAGACTCCGCGGCGGCGGTGGTGGCGGGCGCTCCAATTGCCCTGCCGTGTCCGAGTCCCAATTAGGAAGACCCAACGGCCGGCGCACCGGTGGGTGGAGAAGTTGTGCAGCCCCCTTTGGCCCCTACCGAGGGTCAAGTGGCGGCAGCGGTTGCGGAAGGCCCGCAGCCTCCCCCCTCAGGTATAGGTGTCGAGGGTCGGGAAGAGGCTGCAGAGGAGGTGATGGTTTCGTCCCCCTTGGTTGCAGGCACCGAGGGGGACGTCGAGGTGGTAACTGTGGAGCCTGCCAAGGCGGTCGACAAGCTTCCTCTCTGGCCACCGCGTTTACGAGGCCCACGGTGGCAGTCGGCAAGGGAGCGGCGGAGACGGCCGTTGCGACAACGACTATCGCGGCGGCGGCTGGTGCTTGTGGCTCCGGGGCTTCGGCCTTGGAGCAGTGGGTGGTGTCGGACCCCTCGTCGGGTGAGGCATCGGTGCGAGCGACGTGTCACTACGACAGCTCGATGGGGGATGTCCTTGACATCATCCTCGAGGTCGGCGAGGGCATGAAGAAGCTCCTCAACTGATTGGCCACGGGTTGCAACATCTTTCGTGACCCGACCGTGCTGGAATCACGGGTAAGTCCTTAGTAACTTAAAATTTCACGGTGACTGACCTTTTATTTTTGGTACTGAGGCGTGTTACTGCAGCGAATTGTGTTTCAGACGCTGGGTCAGTCTCTATCTGACCCCGCGTTATGGGCCGAAGTGGAGTCCCTCCGCGAGGCGTGGGACCGGGCTCAGGCCGGTCGAGAGGTGTCGAAGAAGGATGCCCACCAGCTCCGCCGTGAGCTCAAGGCCGCGTTGGAGGAGACTTCGGCGGTACGGCAAGACTCCCGGGCTGCTCGAGCAGAGGCTCTAGCGGCTCGGGAGGAGAGGAAGGAGTACGCCGTCAAGCTTGCGCAGCTGCGGTTCAACGCTTTAGGAATAAGAAAGTTCAAGCCGATCGTCTTGATCAGAGCTCAACCAATAGGCCGAGCGGGCGGAGGCCAAGGCCAAGGAGGTGGCGGGGCGGTGTGCTGCCGTCGAGGCGAAGCTCGTCATCTGGGACGACGAGATCAAAAAGCTCGCCGGAGAGCTGGACGCCCTGCACCTGTCCTCCGATAAGGCTGTGGCCCGCGCATGGCAGGAGGTGGAGGACACGCAGACCGCCACTAGCGACACCATCGGGGAGCGCAACGGTACGTATCTTTGTAGATCAAGTTTGAAGGATTGTCGTGGGGTTGATTGCTTATCTTCGTTTTACCTTGTAGCCGCGACTGGTGCTCTCTGAGACGTGATGGCGAACGTGCGCCACATGTTTCGAAACATCTTCATCGAGGTGCGAGACGCCAACGTCTCGGCTGACTACACCCGGCACGTGATGGGGTATCGCCCCGGGCTGATCGCCGCCGCGTTGTCCAGCGCCCTCGAAAATGGGGCGACGCTGGCATTGGCGCAGGTGATGGCACATTATTCGGACGTCGAGCTTGCGCGGGTCTCCGAAGGCTTCCCTCTCGACACCGCGAAAGCGGATATCCTAGAGCTGACGGATGTTGTGCGGCCCCGAGCAGCGGACCTCTGCTCCGACTTCCATACGAGAGAGTTAGTGCGGGAGAGGTTGGGCTCGAGGCCGACCTGACCCCAGGTCCTCCGCCGCCACCCCAAAACCCCCGTAGGTTTAGGTCTTCTCTCTTTTTTTTTCTGTAATGACTTTTCGTGATGTACTTCAGACATCTTTTGTAAGATATGTTAATGGTAGTACACTCTGACCCTTGCCCGTACAAAGTAATCTTCTTAGTAGCTTTGAGTTATTTGTCATCCATTGGGCATTGATAGAGCGACCAGGTCGGGTATAGCCCGTAGAGTTAAGTATCGGACACAATGCAGCCATAGGACGTCACCAACCCGGTCGTCAATCGTTAGCCGCAAGGAAGGATTCAAATGCTAGCACTTAGAATTTACTTTACACGTGCGAGGGTCGGCAAGAAACGAGGATTAAGAACGAAAGCGAGAGACGCGGAGCCTGAGAATGATGATGTCGGATTGCAACGCTGTTCTTAATTAATTCGCGCCAAACTCGGGGAACTTTCGGAGTTTACGCCAGCGCGGGTTGGGATTTAATTTTTAAAACTTGCGCGGACCAAGCGGGAGCCTTAGAACTAGAATGAGGCACGGAGCCAGCAAATGAAAACGAAAGGCGTGGAGCCTGCGAAAGATGAGGGGTCGGTCCGCAACGTTGCTCTAAGTTAAATCACGTCGACTCAGGGGAACTTTCAGAGTTCACGCTAGCGCGGGTTGAGATTTAACTTCGAGACTTGTACGGACCGACCGCCAGGCAGGAGGCCTCGAGCCTGCACTGCGGAACCCAGCGAACACATTGCAGGGGTCAATGAACATGTCGCTGGGGGCACTCAAATAGCCCCTGGGCGGCATGAGGTTGACCTTTCAACCGCTCGTCGCTGACCAAAACACAAAAGAAACAAGATTTGCTCAAGAAACTTGTCTAATTTTTTTATGCATAGAAACGACGCAATTTTTCAATATTTTAGGCATTCTCGATCTCTTCGCCACTCTCGGTCGCCCACTTATAGGCGCCGAGCCTTAGAATATGCTTGATTACAAAGGGCCCTTCCCAGGGGGTGACATCATGTGCTTCCCGGCCTTAGTTGGGTTCTCTTCAAGACTAGGTCGTCGATGTTGAACGCTCGACCCTTGATACGCTGAGCGTGTAGCCGACAGAGACTTTACTGGTACTTGGCCGACCATAGGATGGTGACGTCGCGTGCTTCATCGAGTTGATCTAGGGCGTCTTGTCGTGCGGCTTCCGATACTTCTTTGTTTAGGCTCGGACTCGTGGAGAATCGTGGTCGATGTCGGTTGGCAGGACAGCTTCGACGCCGAATGCCATGAAGAGCGTGGTGAAGCCCGTTGTCCGGTTGGGGGTCGTCTATAGGCCCCAGAGCACAGAGGGGAGTTCCTGGGCCCACCGTCCGGTCACATTCTCAATGTAGTCGTAGATTCGGGGTTCAATCCCCTGGAGCACCATGCCGTTGGCGTGTTCGACCTGCTCGTTGGTCTTCGGATGGGCCACGGATGCGAAGTCGAGTCGGATGTGATACTCCTCACAGAATTCATGAAACTGTCGACTAGTGAATTGTGCACCATTATCGGTGATCATTGAGTTCGGGAACCCGAAGCGGCAGATGATGCAGTGGAAGAATTCAACCGCCTGATCGACGTTGATAAAGGGCACCGACTTGGCTTTGATCCATTTGGTGAACTTATTCTTGGCGACAAAGAGGTGGGTGAAGCTTCGGGCGCTTTTCGGAAAGGCCCGAGGATGTCGAGACCCAAAACGCGAAGGGCCATGTGATCCGGATCGTTTGGAGTTCTTAAGCCGGCAGATGGGTCTGCCGGGCATAGTATTGGCACCCTCGACAGGTGCGGACCAACTGCTCAGCATCGGTGACTGCTGTAGGCCAGTAGAATCCTTGGCGGAAGGCGTTTTCCACCAAGGTCCTCGGGGCGGCATGATGCCTGCAAATTCTCTAGTGAATGTCATCGAGGATATGCCGACCCTCCTCCCGAGGGATGCAGCGTTGAAGAACACCGATGGTGCTTCGCTTATATAGCTCGTCGTTGATGAAGGTGCAGACTTTTGCTCGTCGAGAGATGCGTCGGGCTTCGTTGGTGTCAGTCGGAAGCGTGCCATCGTGGTGGAAGACAAAGATATCTTCGCACCAGTCGGGAATGATGGCCATCACTTCCAACCTTGGGGTCGAGACTATCGGGGCCGGCTAGCCAACTAGGGCATCGGACGAGGGGTCGACCTCTTCTTTAATCTTGATGGTTGGCTCGGTGAGGACTTCGAGAAAGACGTCATCAGATACGAGATCTCTGCCAGAGGCCATTTTAGCAAGGTAGTCGGCCTCTTCGTTGTCACGGTGTAAATGTGGTGACGCTCAAGCCCGTCGAACTTGTCTTCGAGCTTGCGAACTTCTTGGCAGTAAGCTTCCATCTTTGGATTTTGGCAGCTTGAGGCTTTCATGACTTGGTTTACGATGAGTTCGGAGTCACCCTTGACGTAGAGCCGTCGGATGCCAAGAGTGATTGCAATTCGTAGACCGTGAAGGAGAGTTTCATATTCGGCGACATTGTTTGAGGCATGAAATTGAATTTGGAGTATGTAGCATAACTTGTCACCTTTCAGAGAAATGAGGACGACGCCAGCCCTCGAGCCTCGGAGCATGCATGAGCCATCGAAGAACATGGTCTAGTGCTCGAGATCGATGGGGGTCCGCTGCTCTTGAGCTTCGGTCCATTCGGCGATGAAATCAGTGACAACTTGGGACTTGTGGCTTGACACGGCACGTAAGAGATGTCGTGACCCATGAGCTTCATTGCCCATGTGGCGATCCGTCCGACCGCATCCTTGTTGGTGATGACCTCTCCGAGTGGGAAACTTGTTACCACTTGGACGGCGTAGATTAGCTTCTGCACTTGCGTGTAGTAGGTTTTTGTGTCGGTGAGCACTTCACTGATGAAGTAGATGGGCCGCTGGACTTTAAAAGCCCGACCCTCCTCTGGGCGCTCGACGACGAGGGCGGTGCTAAGCACCTTGGAAGTGGCAGAGATGTAGAGGAGTAAAACTTCCTCGGGGGCCGACGAAGCGAGGACCGACGGCGAGGACAGCAGGGTCTTTAGCTGCTCAAATGCTTCCTGGGCCTCGGCGGTCCAGGTGAAACGGTCGAACTGTGCAGCAGTCGGTAAAAAGGCATTGCCTTCTCACCAAGTCGGGAGATGAAATGAATGAGGGCCGCGAGGCATCCAGTGAGCCTCTGGACACCTTTAACATTCTTGACGGGGCCAAGATTCAGGATCGCGGCTATTTTCTCGGGGTTGGCTTCGATGCCACGCTCGGAGATGACGAACCCAAGCAGCTTGCCGGAGAGAACGTCGAAGATGCACTTCTCGATGTTGAGCTTAATGCGGTACCGTCAGAGGTTGGCAAAGTTTTTCTCTAGGTTGGCAATGTGGCCGTCGGCCTTGCGGGTTTTGATAACGATGTCGTCGACGTATACTTCAAGGTTCCGACCTAGTTGGTCATGGAAGCATTTTTGAATGCAGCGCTGATAGGTTGCGCCGGCGTTCTTAATCCCGAAAGGCATCGTGACGTCGCAGAAAGAGCCGAACAGAGTGATGAAGGGCGTGACGGTCTGGTCGGAACATCGCATAGAAATCTAATGGTACCTAGAGTATGCATCAAGAAAACTAAAGGTCTCACAGCCAGCGGTAGAGTCGACAACCTGATCTATGTGCGGCAAAGGAAACGAATCCTTTGGGCATGCCTTGTTGAGACTCGTATAATCAACACACATCCTCCATCTACCATTCTTTTTTTTGTGACTATTACGGGGTTGGCGAGCCACTCGGGGTGGCAGACCTAATGAAGGAACATAGCATCAAGCAGCTTAGTAATTTCTTCCCCTATGGCCTTTTTTTTATCGTCGAAGCGTCGGAGCCGTTGCTGTACGGTCGAGATCTAAGCTTGATGTTGAGGGAGTGCTCGGCGACTTCCTTCGGGATGCCCAGCATGTCAGAGGGTGCCCAAGTGAAGACATCTCGATTCCGAATGAGGAAGTCGACGAGCGCGCTTTCCTATTTGTCAGAGAGCGATGTCCCATCCCAAGCCTTCTTGGCGGGGTCGGATAGGTCGAGGATGATCTCCTTAGAGTCACTATCTGGTTCAAAAGACGTAGAAGTTGACGGCTTGGAGTCTAGAGTTAGGGTCGAGGCCGATCCTTGGAACTTGCGGATCTCTTCCAGCTCGACTGATCTTGAGAGAGTGAGGGTCAGCTCGATGCTTTTTTGCTCATAGGCGAGGCCCTGCTTGATGTGTTAAGCCACGGTGATGACGCCTTTGGGACCCGACATCTTCAGCTTGAGATAGACGTAGTTGGGGACAGCTATGAACTTGGTATAGCAAGGTCAGCCAAGGATGGCATGGTAGGTCCTGGCAAAGTCGACCACTTCGACGGTGAGTGTCTCAGTCCTGAAGTTGTTGCGGTCGTCGAAGGTGACTGGGAGGTTGATCTGTCCCATAGGGACGATGCAGTCCCCAAGGATTACCCCGTGGAATGGAGCATAGCTCGGTCGGAGATCCGACCGCAAAAGCTTCATGGCGTTGAAGGTATTGATGTAGAGGTTGTTGAGGGTGCTCCCACCATTCATGAAGACTTTGATGAGGCGCGTGTTGCTGCCGATGGGGTCGAGTACCAGGGGAAGACGCCCTGGCTGAGGCACTCGATCAGGGTGGTCAGATCTGTCGAAGGTGATGGGCGCTTCCGACCACTTGAGGTAGGTTGGTACGGCTGGATCGACGAAATTGACTTCTCGTCACAGCAGCTTTTGGTGGCGCCGAGGCTCGTAAGCCCACGGTCCACCAAAAATCATGAGGCAGGCTTCAGATTCAGGAAAGGCGGGGTCGATGTTCTCCTCAGCGTCCTTCTCTGAGGGGTCGGGACGTTGAGGTTGACGTAGCTGGACACGGAGATGGCCCTTCAGGAAGTACAACATGAGGCGACAATCCTTGTAGAGGTGCTGGACTGGAGAGGAGTGGTTCGGACTGGGCTTCTCTAGAAGCTTCTCAAAATAGTTGTCGTGCTCAAGTTGAGCCTTAGCTTGGGATCGAGGTCGTCGTTCGGCCGGTTGAAGCGGTGGTCGTCCCGACGATCGAAACGCCGGTCGGAGCGGTGGTTGGACTTGCGGTCGGACTTGGACTTCTCCTTGTCCTTGTCTCGACCTCAGTCGAAGTTGCCTTGGACAGCCTCCTCCGCAGTGGCGAAAGTGGTGACGATGTCGAGTAGCGCGTGGGTCGTCCCTGGGTTTTTACACCCTAACTTGTGGATAAGAGCCTTGGAGATGTGCCGCAGGTAAAGACGTTGATGACGTCAGCGTCGCTCACGTCGGGCAGCTCGTTCCGCTTGTGAGAGAAACGCTAGATGTAGTCGCGGAGCGATTTGCCGGGTTGTTGCTTGCAGTTCTTCAGATCCCAGGAGTTCTTCGGACATGTGTAGGTTCCCTGGAAGTTGTTGATGAAGACTTGGTGAAGGTCGGACCAATCTCGAATGCTACTCTCGAGAAGTGCTCGAGCCACCCTTTGGCCGAGTTGGACAGAAAGAGTGATAGGTACTGAATGGCAAACAAGTCGTCTGCGCCTTGGGCTCTGCAGGCGAGACGATAATCCTCGAGCCAGTGGCGAGGTTGGTCTCACCAGTGTATTGGATGATGTGTGAAGGCGCGCAGAATCGATCTGAAAACCGCGCATGTCGGATGGCGTGTCCGACGGCACAGGGCCCGACCCCATCGGAGCTGGTGCTCCGGGTGTAGCTGTGGGCGTGCCGACGAATGTGGTAGTCGGGAGTTCGTTGCCGGTGACGGCGTTTGGAGTACCCCAGAGTTCGTCCCTGCATAACTCAGCATGGAGATCGGTACTGGCTTGCCGCCGGGCGTCAATGGTGTGACTAGCGTCACAGTCAGAGCCGAGGCGCCATCGAATGGTGGTGAGCGGGGGATCTGAATGATCTGCCCTGCCACCCGATCGTTGGCTACTACGGACCTCAGACGGTGACGGGGGTGGAGGCTCCCCGATCCCTTACTGTTGGAGTGCAGTGTCGAGGAAGGCGCGGAGACGACTATGGGTTTCGATGACCATAGGATTTACCGGGATCGCGGACTCGTGAAGGTGGGCGTGTTCGCCGCCATGATCTGCTGATAGGCGGTACGGGCCCAGTTCTGAAGGTTGACGGCAGCCAGAGGTGGCGATCCATCCTGTCGAACGGAGTTGGCCTTCTGGGCAGACGATCTGTGCCGCAGGGCCTCCTTCACGATGCTTGTCACTCGATGCCCTAGCGAAGTGTCGCTAGCAAGCGTAGCGTCGAGGGGAGTGCCCCCAACGCTCGTACCGTGGAGCATGAAACACTCACGCGACAGGTCGTGACCCAACGCGGTATGAGTCCGACGACGCTGGGCCGGGTGCTTGGCACGCGACACCGGGAAACGGAGTTCACCGTCGGTGTTGGCGATGAAGTCTAGGCTCCCAAAGTGAAAGGCCTGGCCGGTGAAGAAGACGGGGACACGCCACGATTGGCCGTCCGGAGTGAAGGCAATCATGAAACTCCTGAAGCGCAAGCAGGAGTCCGAAGCCTCTCCCACCAGAGCGAAGATCGAAGCCCTCGATGATGAAGCGAGGCGCACCACGGTCACCCCTTCTTGACGCGCCAACTGTCGATGTTCCGTACACCGGCACAGTATGAATTTATACAATCGAAGGGGGTACGGTTTGCATCTTCCTAATTGATATGGCCTAATCTACGAAGGACTCAAAGATGTAACACGGTTCAGGCCACCACAAGGAGTAATACCATACGTCCAAGGGTCGAATGTGATGAACTCACGTATGATCGAGTGAATTACAATGGGGGAAGGGCTCCAACGCGGGCAGGGTCCCTAGAGCGCCTATGTGGATGTGTCGAACTAATCTCTAAGTATTACTGTATGTGTCCCTCTTTGTACAGGGGTCCCCAACGAGCCTTTATATAAAGGCTGAACCGGGGTTACAAAGTGGGGTGAAACGAGTGGCTCCCTGACGAGTGGGGGCCGCAACTGAACTTAATTCCCACGAACCTAGATGACCTCTGACAGGTGGGGTCACAGCCAAACTTGGTCTCCGCAGGATGGTGCTTCCTCTAATAAGCGGGGCCGCAACCAAACATGGCTCCCACGGAAACAGGCCTCCTCTGATGGGTGGGGTCGATGTCATCGTCAAGAATGATCTCCTGGTGATTCCCTGGTGCCTAACGGTCCTCTGGCGCCAGCTGTTGTCCTTCGCCTGTCCCCTGTTCAGCACCAGGGGGGACAAAGTTGCTTTACCGTTTGCTTTACCTCCCTGCCTCCTCTATACAGTCAACAGGAATCTCTGTACCGGCAGAGGCCCTATCGCGGGTTGGTTACCTGACTCTGGGGTCGGAAAGAAAGTCGGTTACTTGGCCATCGGGCGGTCAAGCCTTGCTGTTACGCTGCCCCCGACCCTACGGGGGTCGGGATGGCTCTTGTTACTAGATGCGCCTGACCCACTGGTTGGGGCTTCGTGAAAACTTGCGAGAATCTTTCTCTAGGCCCATGAAAAACGTGGGCCGGTCGTTGTTGATAAGCCGTAGACCGTAGCTTGGGCCGCAAGTACCTGGGGCACATGACCCGACAAGATTCATTATTTGTCTACGCACATCATCTCATGCCAACTTTTTGATTTTTAACTAAAGCCATAGGAGAATCTCATTGAAATTTCATAAAAGAACTCCTGGGTTCTAAATGGGACCTAAGATTAGGAGAAGACGATGCTGCTACAGTAATATTGCTCGGCTTGGAACGTGCAGTATTTATGGTGGGCTGTAGTATTTTCTTTGCTGGGCCATTGTGGGAAGCGGGCCACAAGTACGGTTGGATGGACCTGGCACTAACACAAAAAAGGTCATCAGAGATGGGTATTTTTCTTTATTAGAGACGGGCCTTCTAGCCGTCACTGATGTGGAGTCATTAGAGACGGGCAAATGACTGTCGCTGATATCACTCATTAGAGACGGGCGTTAGAAAGCCGTCGCTGATTGCAGTCATCATTAGAGACGCGCATTTAAAAATCCATCACTAATATGCCTTATTAGTGACGCGGTTTGTGAAGCCCGTCGCTGATGTGTATCATTAGTGACGCGGTTTGAGAAGCCTGTCACTGATGTGTATCATTAGTGACGCGGTTTTGGTGCTTCAGGAATAACTTTAGTGCCTCATGAGAACTGCAGTGGCAAAAACATAAAAATGTTATTAGCATACTGAAAGATAGTACAGTATAAAAAACTAGAATGAATATGTACCCGTAGAGAAGAAAAAAATTCTCATGCACAACATATATAAATGCAATGAGGTCAAAATATTCGAAACCCAGCAGGAGCAGCCATTGCTAAATTTTTAACTTTTACAACTGAAATTACTGAAAAAGAATGTAGATTTGTAGCTGTTGATATTTGTAGGGAATATAATGCAAGTTTCCTTTATTTTTGAATGAATACTATCTAATGCCAGAATGGTGCATTCCAGGTACCAATAAAGCATTCTAGGCTGACATCTTCAAGAAATGAATCAAATCATCCTGTATTGCTCTCAATGCATCAGAACCAAGAAAAACATCAATAACAAATGTGGTGAAGGTAATAAACAATAGTTACAGACATAAAATTTCCTTCTGATCTTCTTTATCTATCAATATCAATGAAGATGGTGAAGCAGCAGTGGAAGCGAACAACATAAAACAGGGAGTAACAATTATATTGAAAAAAGCAGCAACCTGTAAGTGGAGTGGGGAAGAGAGAACTCAGTGGAGATGGCCTCGAGCACAGCCACCGAGGTGGCTGTCCAGGGTCACGACAGGCACCAGAGAAGCAGCACAGGTGGGAGCAACCGAGGCGGATGCCCACCATCTTACGCGCGAGATTGGTCATCTTCCAACCACAACCCACAGAAGCGTAAGGCACGAGATCAGGTCCGAGTGGAGGCCATCAGGCCGCCTCCAGCGAGAGGGAAACCCTAGCCAATGGGATGAGAGCTCGCCTCCTCCGCTCAGGAAAGAAAAGTATTGTAGCAACATGTATCTACTATTTTCTCTCTCATAAATAGAGGGATGGCAGCAGTTTGAGTCACTATTATGGATGTTGGAGTTGCGGTCATCGACAGGGATGGCTGTAAGCTTCATGACCTTTGAAGTCCTCTAAAAAGTATGAATTAATTTTAGTGATTGAATGAACAGCCATAGGTAATGGTTGTGTTGTAGGTATCGTTCCGCTAATTCTACATCTACATAGTGGGCTTACTCGATGGATGAGAAGGGCGATCCCCATAAAAGGAGTTGCCGGGCATCGAAGGCTAAGGACTAGCTAGAGAGTCTATAGGAACGCCGGTACTATTAGAGGGGTAAGATTATTTGTGTCCTGTCATACAAGTGTTTGAGGGTGTGAATGCTCTTTAGATACTTAGAAAGCACTAAAGATGGCAAGGAAGCGAAGTCAAACACCAGAGCTCAAAACCAGCTGAAGACACTATCACGGGACAGTCCGGTAAGGTCGCTAGACATTCTGGTGAACCCTGGAGGAGCCAGTCCAGAGAGAGGTGCTCTTTGAAGTCAAGGAGGATCAGTCACTAGACAGTCGGTCAGTGCAATGATCGGACTGTCCGGTGAGCCAGAAGTTGAAGTCCAAAGAAGGTGTCTCTGGGAATCTAAAAGTGAAAGTCACCGGACAGTCCGGTGAAGGTATGCACCAAACAGTCCGGTGTCCTATGGAATGGATTCCAGAGAGGGTGTTTCCCTGGCCGAGGAGGAAGAAGGGCACCGGACAGTCCGGTGGTCCAGTCACCGGACAGTTAAGTGATTGCATAAAGCAGTCAGCTTTATGACATCACGTCCCAATGGTTGTTTCTGGGCTTGGAGTCTAGTTAAACCATGAAGAGGGATGTTTTTCAGTGTGCCCTTGATCGGAATTGTTGAAGCCAAGTTGTGAGAGGCCAAGGGAGACCACCAAGAGAACACATTGCAAGATTGGAGATCATTGGTGCTAGTAGGAGAATAATAGGGAGTATTCATACACTTCTAGAGCTTGTATGACTTGAGAGGAGTGATCTTTGTCTATTACTCTTGGTGTGGGCAGCTTAGACCGGCTAGGAGTCGGTGATCGAGCCTCCGAGGAGATTGTGAAAAAAAACGTCAAGTTTGTACGCGGTTTTGGATCCCCTTCTCGAAAGAGACACAAAGAGAGAGCGCTCGAGCCTTGGAGGCTTGCTCTAATGCTTGGGTATTATGTGCGACAACTGGGCCGTCGGTGTCTTCACTCCGGGAGTGAAGCGTACCCTTGTGAGCATCGTTTCAAGAACGACGAGACGGACCGGGACTCCGATGGAAGTGGTCCAACGAGGATTAGGGGAAGGCGCCCATCTTTCGAGACCTTGAGAAAAAATCACTGAGCACTCTCTACATCAATCTCTTTACTTACTGTTTGAGTAGTGTGATAGGTTGTTCTTTAATTCCTCTTGATGGCTATCATGCTAGTGCTTGCTTCTTGTTATTTTCTTATCACTAGCATTGTTAGGGGTCTTGGCAAACTAGACTTGTTTAGGTTTGCTTCCGTTGTGATCAAGTCTTATAGTTTTAGTAGCGAAATTAGTGTTATAAATCCACCGATTTAACCCCCCTTCTCGGTGTCTTTGATCCTTACAAGTGGTACCAGAGTCAAGTGCTCATTTTCGGGCTTCACCGTCTTGAGTAAGGAGGCCGAATGGGATGGAGACTCTGCCCGTATTCGATGGGGATGAATACTCCTATTGGAAGGCTCGCATGCAAGCTTACCTAGAGTTAATCAATGGGAAAGCGTGGCAAGTTACTAGCAATGCTACAAATGAGAATGAGAGACTTGATCCCATTTTCATTAAATACAATGCTAAGGCCAAGAATGCAATGTTTGTATGCATTTTTAAAAATGTTTTTTCTAAAATCAATGCATCATCCTCCACGCATGAGATATGGATCCAATTGCAAAACATCTATGAGGGCTCCTCTGAGGCCAAAGAAAAGCGTTACTATGTTCTTAAGAATAAATATGATTCCATCACCATGCAACATCATAAAAAAGCTAATGATGTTTACTCTGGTTTGCATGTAGTGGTGAAGGAGATCAACGCCTTGGGCCTCAAGGATAAAATTGATGATGTGGAGGTCATGAGGAAGCTCTTGAGGATGATGCCGCTAAGCTACAACTCCATCGTTACGTGTCTCTTTCAAGCCAACCTCCCTACTCTCACCGTTCACGTCATGTTAGGCAAGCTCACGGCCTATGAAGAGTACATATTGGGTAGCTCTACCGACTCTCAATTGCCCAAAAATCTTGCTCTACAAGTTGATCAAAAATCACCCAATGGCAAGAACAAGAAGAATAAGGTGGAGGAAGATGAGGATGAGGAGAGTGATAATGAAGACCTTCCGCTCTTGATGAAGAAGCTATTTCGCAAGGGAAGACCCTCATCTTCCAAGAGGAACTCTGGGTGCTTCAATTGTGGCAAGAAAGGCCATTTCGTTAAGGAGTGTCTCAAGCCCAAAAAAGAGAGCAAGAAGGAAGCTTCTATTGAGAGTGATGATGAAGAACGCAAGCCAAAGAAAAAATTCAAGAAGAAATTCTTTGTCAAAAAGGAGAGCAAGAGCAAGAAGAAGAAGTCTCTGCACAAATCTTATATTGTTGGTGAGTGACTCACCGATGATGATTCAGACTCTTCATCTTCTAGTGAACAAGAGTTCGCAGGTATTGCCATCACAAGCTCGACCAATGAGCTACCATCACCTCCACTATGCTTGATGGCTCGATGTTGTGAGGGCTTCATTGATGAGTAAGATGATATTGAGGAAGAAGGGGGGAGCTATGATGATGAAGATGATGGACCGAGCTACAATGATCTTGTCCTCTTCCTCGAGAAGGCCAACAAGACTATCATCAAGAAGTTCAAGAAGATCAAGGCAGTGTCACATATGTACACAAGTTCATCCAATGCAACAGCTTATTTTACACATACATGAATATACATACTTCACATAGAACTAACAACTAAAATTTCATTTTATCGGCCAACTCTGGTATTGTTCATTAATTCTCTTCTACCCAGCCTCAAAGTTTTGTCGAATTAGTTCAGAATTGTTGTATTTCTAGCACCAATGAGAAAGTTCTTCATGTCTTGCCACACCACCTTCTGGGTCAAAATATTTACCCATTAGATGAATAAACTCATGCATCATGAAGCGGATCATCCAAGATGCAATGTCATAGAGTGTGGCTTCATCATATTGGCTTCTTTGCATTTGCACCTGCTTGTCTGGCTGCCAATATTAAGAACATGATTAGTAATTACTAAAATGCAAATATCAATACAATGTGGCAAATGCATATAACTATATTACTAAAATTGCAAGTACTTAAATTTTTCCATACATAATTTTCCTTAGGCAATGTCATGTATTTTTCAGAGTCGGCTTCTATGTATTTGCACACATAGTAGCCACAATGCAAACTACCAGAAGCCTGTTTTGCACACTTTGGGAACAAAATAGAAAGGTTAAAAATCTCAAAGATATAAACAAAATATAGTGATATAAATTATTGAATTATGGTGTAATAGTACCAGAAAATGTGTTTTGTATGATAATTTTTCTTTTCGTTTTGGATGGTATTTTCCTCCAAGCTTGATGTTGAACCGGTAAGCGCTGTCACGATAAGAAATATTATGTCATGATTATAAATATCAGATCGCTAAAGAATTAAAATGATATTAGAGGTCATTATGAGTCAAGGACTTTCAGGAAATCGTTGTAGGTGCTCCTCTCACGATCAAGGGAGTCAAATACCCAAGCCTTCCCTAATTTTGGATATATCATGAAAGCAATCCAATGATCGCTATAACAAAAGTACACTTAATCATGTTAGTGTTTGAATTTATTAGTCAAAAGTAGGGTTAAGTAGGTGATAGAAGAAAGCATACTCACTCAAAGTTATAAGGAGCTATGATGCACTCCCTGTCCCGCCAATTGTAATGGCCCTACCTATGTAGGCTACTACAGCATTCCTAGCATTTTTTACCATCAAATTATGGTACACCTTTTGGTCATTTTTTCTCTTGCCCTTCAAGTTTGGGTGGTCCATAGGGACGTTGATCGCTGATTGCCTTATTACTATTGGGTTAAGGTACCCGACTTTGTTATTCGCACCACAGTGGAAGCACATTCTAAAAACATAAAACAATATATAGTCAATTATGGTGTTAATTAATAGTATGACTAATTATAAGATTATTATTGTTCGAAACACATACAAGCAGGCTATGAGAGTGGCATCCAATCTTTGAAGTCGATAGAGGGCATGTATGTCTTCAAATGGCACATTTAGATCCATTGGCACAGTGCTAAAAAGTTCTCCAGGAATTTTAGCTTGGATAAACTGAACACCTTTAGAACATGCTTTTAAGTACCACCCATGAAATCTACGCATTATCCAGTCCTTCTCATTGAACATACGGCTCGGTAATAGTGGTCTGCCATGTTCGAACTCAGGAAAATCATCCTCTGTAAGATCTTAAGATCCTTCAAGAAGACCCACGGGCACCAGAGGCATGTGCACCACCAGTTCCTTTTTCTCATAGGTGTATGGTTCTTTCATAACTTTGAGGAATATTTGAACTGTAAAAGAAAATATTAACATATGTTCTACACTTTAGCGGTTAACATACTAGTTAATATAAAGTGCTGACCTATACTCTTGCTAGATGTTGAGTCCGTAGCACGTGTCGGTTGAGGCATAGGGAGGTCATCAATAGGCTTCTCAGCAACACCCTTGTACTCATGTGCCTCGAGAGGCGGAGGGGGTCCATGATAAGCCCCTCAGCAGCAGCAGCCGCCTCATGCTCATGTCTTTTGGGAGGTAGAGGGGGCCCATGAGAGGCCCCTCAGCAGCAGCAGCCTCATTCACATGTCTCTCGGGAGGTGGAGGGGGTCCATGATAGGCTTCTCAGCACCATCACCTTCATTCTCATGTCTCTCAGGAGGCGAAGGGGGCCCATGAGAGGCCTCTCAGCACCAGCACCTTCATTCTTTTGTGTTGGAGAAGACCGAGGTGAAAGTGCTGGAATAGATAGAGACACTGGTGTCATTTCAACCGCAGATTGCAAACAATGTCTCGTGGGTGCCAAAGGATGATATTATTAACAGCATCTCCCAGAGTGTCAATCCTCTCTTCCTCATCAGGATAATCGAGACCAAAATCAAGATACATGTCATCTACTACTTAGATTAGTTGCACCTTGGCACACTCTAGTGGAATAGATACAATATGAAATGTACGACCAGGCATTGCAATGCCTTCTGCAACCTTGATGCTCTTTTTCCTGACAATAGCCATATTCAATGAGCAATGAGTATTCTCGATTATATTATCCACTGGGTACTTAGTGTCCGGTTCAGGGCGGACCCATGGCTGCTTGGAGGCAGGTTTTCAGTAGTTGGAGTAGTCTCGATGTTGTCGTTGACACTGATTCGAACATCCGGTACAACAAATGGTTGGACAAAATATGGATTTTCTTTGAGGAATTGGAAGAAGTTTTCTTTCCACTTCTAGTGTTCATCATCCTTGTTGGGTGGATCACACTTCTTGTACCTGCTCGCGTCGTCTGAGAACCCTAATTTTCACGCAGCCATTGAAGAGACGGCTCGTGTACGACCTCGATGTTCCTCATTTCTAAGGGCAACAGTAAGCTGGTCTCTTTCCCTCTTTGGCTTAAAAGTGCCTTCCTTCTCCTTTGCAACTAGCTCCTTAGCTTTTTGTACAACTTCACTAATATCTAAGCTTTTAGGAATCAATTGCCCATCATCAGTTGACTTGGATCGACCCAAGACCCAGTTTCGAGTGCGTTCACTGCATCCTTCTAGTGGGTCCGGTATCCCAACTTCTTGATCATGTTATTCTTTTAGCCTCCACTTTTTGATTTTAGCTGCATATCCATCTGAATCGAGATTAGAACGCATCTTGCTCTTTTTACTTAGTTCCCTAAAAGACTTGCTACTCTTTAAAGCATTTTCAGATGTCATCTTCTCAACAAATGCTTTCCAATTATCAGGTGTGATAAAACCGAACTTGTTGAATGGTGTCAGACTCTTTCGGACATATTCCTTATTAGATTAGTTGCCTTGGCACACTTTGATGGAATAGATACAGCATGAAATGTACGACCAGAAATTGCAATGCCTTCTGCAACTTTGATGCTCCTTTTCTTAACAATAGCCATATTTAATGAGCAAGGAGTATTCTCGATTATATCATCCACTGGGTACTTAGTGACCGGTTCAGGCGCGGACCCATGGCTGCTTGGAGGCAGGCTTTCAGTAGGTTGAGTAATCTCGATGTTGTCGTTGACACTGAATCGGACATCCGGTACAGCAAATGGTTGGACGAAATGTGAATTTTCTTTGAGGAATTGGAAGAAGTTTTCTTTCCACTTCTTGGGTTCATCATCCTTGTTGGGTGGATCACGCTTCTTGTAGCTGCTTGCATCATCCGGGAACCTTAATTTCCATGCAGCCATTGAAGAGACGGCTCGTGTATGACCTCGATGTTCCTCATTTTTAAGGGCAACAGTAAGCTGGTCTCTTTCCCCCTTTGGCTTAAAGGTGCCTTCCTTCTCCTTTGCCACTAGCTCCTTGGCTTTTTTACAACTTCACTAATATATGAGCTTTTAGGAATCAATTGCCCATCATCAGTTGACTTGGATCGACCCAAGATCCAGTTTCGAGTGTGTTCACTGCATCCTTCTAGTGGGTCTGGTATCCCAACTTCTTGATCATGTTATTCTTTTAGCTGCATATCCACCTGGACCGAGATTAGGATGCATCTTGCTCTTTTTACTCAGTTCCCTAAAAGACTCGCTACTCTTTAAAGCATTTTCAGATGTCATCTTCTAAACAAATGCTTTCCAATTATCAGGTGTGATAAAACCGAACTTGTTGAATAGTGTCAGACTATTTCCAACATATTCCTTTTTAAGGTTCGTCCTAAATGTTCGAAAGCATCTTCCCATTGTGTAGAGAGAAGCCTTTTTTGCACGGTCAAAGCAATCTGTGGAGAAAAGGTACTTTGCGCACAAGTTGTTCCAAAATTCATTCTTTTTTTCTTTCAGGAAATGTAATCCTAACTTTTTCTCTTACTAAGATACAACAATCATTACGCCATTTTGTGCTGATTCCTTCTAGCTCCACAGGTGCACCACATTAGTTGATAGCTTCTACAGCAAAAATTCTGGCATGTAGCTTTTCGTGTCTTCTGTGAAGTGGATGATGTGGCGGCGGTCGTGTCCTCAGTCGGCAGTGTCGCTTCTTCTTCATCAGTGAAACTAAGTCGTCTAGTGCTTCGAGCAGGAAATACGCTACGAAAGATAGAGTAATATAAGGCATTTCCGTTTGAGTTAAAATGAACCATGTTAATTTGACTATCAAATACCTCATCGGTTGGATTGTAAACGGGCCTTCTTGCGGCAGACGTTGCCTTTTTGTGCATGGAGGATAGGGAGGGGAAGGTTCCTCAAAAGATGATCTACTTGATCTTTTGAGAGAATAAGTGACATGTGTCGATGCACCAACTTCCTCCATTGTATAGATTGTGTACTAAAAAATAGAAAAATATATATATTGTTGTATTTGAATGGATATTGAAAAAAAGAGGGTACAGGTGTCATATATATTAGAGTTGATCATAGTTGTGTCGGTCAAAGATGATGTCAGCAATACCGACACTATATGGTAACAGTGTGTTGCTGACATCATCAAACCCACATTGTCATTCACACAGCAATTTCGCAGGATTCGCACAGGAATTTCACAGGAATCACATCAAATTCGCAGGAGAAACATATGAATCAGCAATTTTAACTTTCTGTCAAATAAGGTCTTACAATGTATCCATGAACTAAACAATAATATGTATATACATCAAAAATGTCATATAGCATTTCGGAGCCACAAGAATTGAGAGAAACAATGGTGGGAGGGGATGCGACTTACAGTTTGCAGATTACCGAAATAGGAGACAGGAGGCGGCTTACTGAGAAAGAATGGGTGAGGTTACTTACATTAGGGTTCCGGAGTGGGTGAGGGGAGAGGAGATGACGGCCGGCCGTAGCAGGAAACGTGACGGGCGCCAAGGTAGGGGGTGAACGCGCAGCCGAATGTCGGAGGACGACGCATAGCTGTTACTGGTGCCGAAGCCAAGGAGGATGATCGACTAGCCGCAGTCGGTGCCGGAGTAGCAGCGACGGGAGCGGCGGCGACGGGTTTAGGGTTTGCGAAACATTTCTGCAGTGTAACGGCGTCACGCGGGAAATGAAAAGGCCACCATGTATAGTGTGGAAAGAAGCGACAAGGCCTACTTATATAGTAAGAGTAATAATGTCAGACACCATGACGTCACAGTAACCGACACTACAAAAACTGCTAATAAGATTAATAATTTCTTTACTATTTTTTCTCGACATATATAATGAATTTTGATCTACAATTTGATTTTACTAAATTGCATTGTGTAAGTAACATGTCAAATTTCTGTTTAAAATTTTTTGAGTCTTTTTATGAAATTTTTAGTTCAAATGGAACAATAGGTTACCAATCATATGGCACAATGCGTTATGAGTACAAGAAAATGTTGAATGTAGGACAAAAGTGATTATAAAATTTATAAAAAACCGTTCTATAATGAAATAGTAATGCTTATCATCTAGAAAACATTGTACAAGATAATGGAACATTTGGCATGTAAAAAAATTTGAAATAATTTAATTATGTTTGCTGAGTGACATTGTAATTTCGATCACGACAACCAAAAATACAAAAATAAAAGGCTGACACTGTTGTCCTCGGAATGTCGGCCACTGCTGATTTCAGCTTGCCCGGCATTGTTAACAAGTTTAACAATTTCTTTAAATTCTTTCTCGACGTATATAATGAATTTTTATCTACAATTTGATTTTGCTAAATTGCATTGTGTACGTAACCTGTCAAATTCTGTTTGAAATTTTTTAGTCTTTTCATGAAATTTTTAGTTCAAATGAAGCTATAGGTTACCAATCATCTCGCACTATACGTTATGAGTACAAAAAAATGTTGAATGTAGGTCGAAAGTGATTACAAAATTTATAAAAAAAACGTTCTATAATGAAATAGTTATGCTTATCATCTAAAAAACATTGTACAAGATAATGGAACATTTGGCGCGTAAAAAAATTTGAAATAATTTAAGTTATGTTTGCTGAGTGATGTTATAATTTCAGTCATGCCAACCGAAACTACAAAAGTAAAAGACCGACACTGTTGTCCTTGCAATTTCGGTCGCTGCTGATTTTAGCTTGCCCGACACTGTTAACAAGTTTAACAATTTCTTTACTTTTTTTCTTGACGTACATAATGAATTTTGATCTACAATTTGATTTTACTAAATTGCATTGTGTAAGTAACCTATCAAATTTTGTTTGAATTTTTTTTAGTCTTTTCATGAAATTTTTAGTTCAAATGGAGCTACATGTTACCAATCATATGGCATTATACGTTATGAGTACAAGAAAATATTGAATGTAGGTTGAAAGTGATTACAAAATTTATAAAAAAATACGTTCTAAAATGAAATAAGAATGCTTATCATCTACTAGGAAACATTGTACAAAATAATGGAACTTTTCATGCTTAAAAACATTGAAATGTTTGAAGTTATGTTTAATGAGTGATGTTGTAATTTCGTCAGGCAGCTACCGACACTATGGTTTTAAGTCATCGACACTATTGTCCTTGTAATGTTGGTTATTGGTGATGCCAAACCGACCAATACTACTAACTAAACCTTAGTCATTCTCGCCTATATATATATATATCCCGCCCCCTTGCTTCTCAACTGTCAGCACACCGCCGCACGCTACCCCTCCTATCATGCCGCTCCTCCTCCTGTCACGCCGCACGTATGGTCCTTCTTCGGTTGTTACTTATGATGCCCAGTCGCGCATGGGTAGCCTGGTGAGCATATACAAATTCTGTATTTTGCTTGTCAGATCTGTTTGCAACATCATTTGTTTATCGGATCTGTTATTCTCATTTGATGTAGGTTTGTCAAATCAAGTTATTAGGGTTTATGGCAGTGAGTTCATAACTCATTCTCAAGTTTGGTGTCCTATAATCTCTGTCAACAGGGTTGATAGAGCCTGGAACGGCAGGAGCCGTGTCTACCTGCTGTTCAACGACAGCGACATTCTCGAAGGCCAGTACCTGTCACTCGTCTGGCTCAAACGACCGGAAGGTAACGCAGAGATAAGTACAAGATGTAGGCTAAAAGAATAGAAATATCATGATACCAGAAGTGCAAGGGTGACGCATGCTAGATCTAGATGTTGTTGATAAGCATCTGCATACTCTTCACCATGCGGTGGCCGACGCAAAGTAAAGAGCATGCGGACGCTCATCCACAACGTCCAGATCTAGCTTCACTCGCTCTTGCACTACTGGCATCATGACATTTCTACTCTTTTAGTCTATATCTTGTACTTAATCTCTGCGTTCCCTTCTGGGCCCGGCCCGAGCTAGACAAGTGATAGTCATCGACCCCAAAAATGTCGCCGCCGTTGAGCAGCAGGTAGACGTGGCCCTTGTCATTCCAGGCTCTGTCAACCCTCTTGAAGACATGTATTTGGAAAGATTTTGTAAAATGTCACTACTGTAATTTGTAATGATCAACATGTGTTCATCGAAGATTCTGAGATAGGTTAATTGGTAGTACTCACTACTGTAATGTCGCTCAAAGATGACGTCAATATATTCGACCAACACTAATGCTATTTGTAATATCGATTTCTGCTGACGCCATACATGATAGACACTATTGATATTTGTAATGTCGGTTTCCGCTATTGTCATACATGACTGACACTATTGCTAATTTTTGTTTGTACCGAAATTGCCCTTCCCTTTCTTCTTCTCTCCTCGTGCGCCGGTCTCTATTCTCGCTCGCTCTCCTGGTCATCCTTGTTCCCCATTGCTCGAATCTCGCTCGATCTCCTGGTCATCCTCGTTCCCCATTGCATCTAGCTTGGATCGACGATGAGGGCAAGTGGCACAGGACCATGTCGTTGGCGTCTTCCCACTGATCCATGTCATAGCATAGGGTTTCATCTAGCTCGGAGAAGGCTACAACGTCTAAGAGCCAGGCGACCAGCTTGGATGTGCAGCAACTCCCCTTGGTTGATTGTCTAAAGTGTGAAAAGCGGGTCATTAGGCTGCAAAGCAAGAAGGCCAACACGTACGGTGAATTCTTCTTCAAATGCGAGCAGAATCAACAGTGAGAGTTCAATTTTACTCTGATTTGACTTGCTTTAATGCACCTGTTCTTTAGAATGCTTTGAATCTCATTGTAGGATGATCCAATGAGGTGCGGTTTTTATAAGTGGGAAAAGGACTATAGGAGATGGTTGGCTGCAAATGTGCCCGAGCATGTTCAGGTTTCATAAGAGTAAGAACAAAAGGAAGCAATTGATATGTCTGTGGAACTATCAAACTTGAAGCTTGAAATTGCACAAGTGACTTGTGAATTAATTGAGTTGAAGCATGTGATCGAGAAGTTGAGCACAAAGATGAATGCAGGAGTGCTAGCTAATAGAGTTTGTGTCATCACTGCTTTAGTTGGTTGTATGGTAGGACTATTGATGGCAAACCTGTTAAAGTAAGAGAATGTGAGAAATGTATTGTGTTTTAGACTCTTATTTCTGTTTGAATTATGAAATTGTGTCAATGTTATTTGGTTCGCTGTTTTAGTGCCAAACATGTTCCAGTTCATATTAAAGAAAAATAGAAGTAAGTTATGTTAATATCGGTTTCTGCTGACGTCATAATTGACTGACACTATTGCTAATTATAATGTCGGTTTCTGCTGACGTAATACTTGAACGACACTATTGTTCATTGTAATTTTGGTTTATGCTGACATCATACTTGACGGACACCATTACTGTTCATATTGACCATCACACCATATTGATCGTCAAAACTCTCGGTCCCACTAGAAGGATCCAACTGGAGCGTCGGAAGGTGAATTGCTCCGTGGAAACTGGAGCGTCAGAAGGTGAAACGCTCAGTGGAAACTGGACCGTCACCCCAAGGGCTATAAAAGGGGTCGCAACTGCACTCTTCATTCTCGTGTTCTCCATCTCATCTCTTTCAAACCATCTTTCGAGCTATCTTCATCTTCGTCTCCAATGGCGTCTCAGAAAATGCAGGAGCTTGAGAGGCAGCTTCAGGAGTCAGAGGCATGACTCGATATATGGGTGTCCCTCTGGCTTCAAACCAACATGGCATCGAACATTTTCAAGAATGGTGCTGTGATGAATCTAAAGCTGGGTCGTCTGGAGCTCGCTTTAGGCCAAGGGGGGTCTCCTGCCCACTTTCTCCACGCCATGGCTCCTCTGGAAAGGATGATGAGTCGGCTCCCTGAGAAGATAGAGTCAGAGTGCCATTAACTAGAGCAGACAGTTGCAGACCGCATACTGTCTACGGTAAAGATATGACAGCCTGACTTCTCCTTCGACACCTTAGTTCAGCTGGAGTCCCATCGTGACGCGGCCACCAAGAAGGCAGAGACGACCATCAAGCGCTTCTCCATCGAGGTGGCCAAGTCAGCTGTTCAAGAAGAGGAGGATGACGAGGATTTTGACATAGACGACTCGAACATGGACGTGTAGTTATTATAAGTAGTAGTAGTAGTAATAGTAATTTTATAATTATATAGATATTATGTTTACAAGTTATGTAAATTTATAAATATTATTAGTACAAGTCGGTTGCAAAGTCGGTTTCTTCTTTTAATATTGGTTGCTGCTGATGTAATACATGACCGACACTATTGCTCATCGTAATATGGTCTTCGCTAATGTCATACAGGTGCGACACTATAACTCATTGTAATGTCGATTTTCGCTGACGTCATACCCGCCTGACACTATTACATGACGTAACTTTAGTCTCACCTCGACTATACTTAGTACTATCTACCTACTTATAAGCTCTGGCTGTCTGTACGTAGATGTGGAAGCGTGTAAACTATATGGCAGGTTTGCGCATAACCTACGTAATCTCCAGTGCGAACCTAGACAAATCGTTGAACATTCTTCTTTTTTTATTATATAATAGAAATAAGTTACTTAAATTTATATTAGATATTCTTTCATTTTATAAATAATAATAGTAAAAGTTAAATATTATAAGAGTCTTGTAGGTTCTGTAATTTTATAAAAAAAATTTGCTGCAAGTTAAATATAAAAAGAGAGTACATGTATATGGACAGGTTCTGTAATTTAATAAATATTTTGGAAGAGAGGGAGTATTTTGGAACGGAGGTAGTACAATGGTTTCTGCTGATGTCATACTTGCTCGACACTATTGCTCATTGTACTTTAGTCCCACCTCGCCTATTCTTTTAAGTGTCAACCTATTTATAAGATCTAGCATTCTGTTTGTGTCGAGGGAGCATGTAAACTGTATGTCCAGAATGTTTATTGCATGGCCAGCAATGTGCAGTCTAGACATATTGTTGTACTTTCTTCCTTTTTTCATTATATACAATATATGAGATAGTTGTGTCGTCCTGACCTACGGCACTAAAAACCAACACTGCTAAAAGATACTAGTTTCGGTTATTCTTGACATTAGCACGACCGACACCGATTGGTTTTTGTTAGATCACGTTTGTCCGATACTATAGTGTTCCTTTCTAGTGTCGGATGTGGATGAAGTAAACAATAATCGACACTGGTGTCGTATCTGTAGTATCGGTTGCTCGTGACGTCTACTGTGACCGATACTATTGAATAATGTTAGCCATTAGTGTTGTTCTGTAGAATGATGTCACTTGGGTCCGACACTGTTGCGGTCACAACAGTATCGAGTCGTAACGTTTGGGGGCCAGCGGGACTTGTTAATGTCGGCTGTTATGTTCGACCGACATTATTATAATTTTTTGAGTGACACCGTAGGCTCGTATTGTAGTAGTGTGTTGTTATTGACAAAAAATATAACACAATTTTCTACGATATAAGTATGACAACTTGTATTAATACAAGCTTTGCTACAGAAAAAAAAATCAATAATACTTGTTCCAATTTAACTTTTGCACAATACCTTTTTGCTTTGAACGAAACCAAAACTAATCTTAATTGAATAAATAAAGGAGTCAGTCTGCATCACAAAGTCTTGCCGGCTGCTCATATATAAGCAAATTCTGATGATGTACCGAGATGGCAAGAAAATAACAAGTAGCATTTAAATAGGTTCAATAAATAGAAGTATTGTAGTAACATTTATCTCCTAATTTTTCTCTCATGATGATTAGGATTTAATTGAATATTGACACCGTAGATATAGAGGGACGGCATCAGTTTGAGTTGCCATTACGGGTGTAGGAGTCGTTGCTCAGCACTGCGTGAAGGTTAGGAGTCCTCGACAGGGACAGCGACGCGTCGACGTGTGGGAGCTAGAGTCACCGTGCACCGCTATGCGGAGGTACAGCGGTGGGGAGGGGTCTAACAGAAATTGAATTCCAAAACGGACGAAGATGAATGGATCTATATTCTTTTCTTTAGAGATAAAATGTGTGACACTAAAATTACAGATAGAATATGTGACAAAAAAATAGGATAGATGACGTCTACAAACTTTTATATTAGAAAAGATTCCATTACGGCTCAAAGGTTTCCTCTTCGTTCATTCAGGAAAAAAAAAGTATTTCCTCCTTCCAGCCAGGGTTTCTATTCCAAATTTGTAACCATGTCAGTTGAACTGTGCAGCTCGGATTCAGTTGCTTATGTTGAAATGCAGTATGGACGGATATTTTTGGTTGCTGCCCAATATTTTTTTGAAACCATGGGCAGGAATGCTGCCTTTCCATTAAGAAGAGGAAGAAGTTCATAAAGTTACATCGTTTTGCTTACAAATAATTAAAATTACTCTCAATTACAAAGGGGGGATGATACCCACAGGCTCCAGCTCGAAGAGCAATGTCGTCTTTGATAATTTTGACCATCTCAACCGGTTATTTCCTTGAATTTGTGAACGTTCTTCTATTACGCTCATTCCATATGTGCCAGGACATGTAAATCAGAACTGCCGCCTTCAAACGCTTTTGTTCTATATTTGTGTTTTGCATTTGAATATTCCACATTCATGCATCGAAGCAAATGAAGGCTCCGGTGCTAGAATGAGGTAACTAGTCCAACTAGCAACATGTTCCCACACTTGCAATGCATAAGGGCACTTCAAACAAAGGTGCAATGCTGTTTGTTGCTCGGCGTCGCACATGACACATGTGGGATTGCATGGCCATCCTCGTTTGAGTAGTTTGTCAGCTGTGAGAATTTTCTGTTGGATGAACAACCAAGCAAAGAACTTGTGCTTACCCTCCGCATGCGGCCTCCACACCGCTGCTGCATCAAACGTGTTGTACGCTCCCCTAAATTGAGCAAGGTAAGCCGATTTTGCTGTGTACTGACCATGAGCGGTCCATTTCCACTTAATTTGATCTGAAGCTTCAGTGAGTTGTACTTGCTCCACGAATCCCCAAAGCATAATGAACTGTGCCATTTGATCTGTTGTGGTCATACGTAGGAGCCCCCTTGTCCACTGATGGTCCTGCAAGTCTTGTTGAACCGTTCTATTCTTCCAAAAGGCAAGCTTGTAGAGATCATGTGCTATGTCGATTGGTGCCCTGCCTGCTAACCAACTTGAGTGCCCAATATAAATTTAGCATGAATGCAAACTATTGCAACTTCTAAGCATACTACATTGCAGTTGAACGAATTTTCAAACGAAAATCACGAATTATGCAATATAGTTCAATCGCCCTAACCCATTTATCTGCACGCTAGCTATAGCGAGGGAAACAAAATTAACAGGTGACCAATAGATCACATGAACTGTTTACATGTACTCCCTCCGGTCTTCTTTTCTTGTAGTTAGGGACAGACCGGTGTAAATTTGCACTACAGGATTTATACTAACGACGAGAAAAAGGGAACAGAGGAGTACAGAACAGAGCACAGCAATAGCAGAGTTGCATGCTTCAGCCGAAAGGAACAAAGCGCTTACACGTGATAGCAATAACGACATGGGGAGCCCCAAACAAGGATTAGGCAGGCGTGTGTTGGGTCAGTCACACATTGCATGGTTTATTGGTTACTCCTACTTTACATCGAATTTTATAGACTCAATTTCTTGTCAGACTTTGG
This sequence comes from Zoysia matrella, assembly GCA_001602295.1. Taxonomy (NCBI): domain Eukaryota; kingdom Viridiplantae; phylum Streptophyta; class Magnoliopsida; order Poales; family Poaceae; genus Zoysia; species Zoysia matrella. The sequence continues at coordinate 237,532 of BCLG01000020.1, read as the reverse complement.
CTACATATGGAGTCCAAATTATTCGTCACATTTTCTATGACAGCTACACTTTGAGGTTTAGTCTTTTGTGCTTGTGCACGAGCGACAATTCCACTCTAAATATTGATGTTGCGACTGTTACCATACCAGTCATGTCAAATTATTTTGCTTCATTTTTTACTTGTTTTTTAGGACAACAAAGTTAGTGTAAATGTGCACTAATTAACTTAAAATCAAGAAATGAAAAACAGAGGCAGTATGACATGTTGGTTGTCACTAATGTTTAGCGTGGAACTATCGTAAAATTATGCAGCAGAATTTCTTCTTGGTCACGTACGTTGGATTGGATGAGGCAAATGGTCGGTCGACTGAAATGAATGGGTCAAAAGCAGGGGCGAGTTTGCCAAGCGAATATCGGGTGATGCAATGCAGTAGTACACACACCTATATCGCAGCTCTCGCTTAATGGAGATACTCCGTGTCAAGGTACGGGGCTGCGCTGAAGATCAAGAAAGGCGTGAGCCAACCTCCGCGAGGCGCCTCTAACAGCCAGGTGGCCAGGTAAACATTGCATGCCTGCAGCTACGGTTTTCAGATTCCCTCTCTCTCTCTCTCTCTCTCTCTCTCTCTCTCTCTCTCTCTCTCTCTCTCTCTCTAATGGGCCTCTACCTGAATTGGTTGTTGGCTCTAGCAGTGCTCCTCATGTCCTAAATTTGCCTCCTCGTAAAAAACAAATTTCAGTGTGTGGTTAGAAAAACCCATGCCTATCCCATAACACCTCATAAGTTGCAGGGGGCTAGCAATTAAGTTAGGGCTGTAAGCATCAATATGTTATTTTTTAAAGAAAAACATTCTCCCTCCGTTTTTTAATTGATGCCGTCGTTGATTTCTAAATTTAACTTTAACCATTCATTTTATTCAAAAAAAATTCATAAATTTCATATATTTTGATATAATTTATTTATCATTAAAATTATTTGAATCACAACTTTAAATTTTACATATTTGAGCAAATTTTTTGAATAAAACGAATGGTCAAAGTTAATTGTAAAAGTTAACGACGACATCAATTTAAGAATGAAGAGAGTACAAGAATATAGGCTACACCCTCTGAAATGGTGGGGTTAGTTTCAGTTCTACAACAGAGTTCTTATATACTCTCTGTTTTAAAATTATTGTTATTAAGAAAAATAACTTTGGTTATTATTGAGTTAGAATCGTTTTTCTTATTAACAATAACGTAAGAACGAAGAGAGTATATATAACTGGATAAAGGATGCATGATCCAAAGTGAATAAGCTCGGTTGCTGCATAATGATTCATTTCGCTGCACTGCACGTTAGCCTTATTAGTATCTTCTTTTTAGGTTACTGTACACTTAACTGTATAGAATGTATACCTCGTATCTATAATCTATACGTACAGGCATAGCAACTACTGGGTAAAGGCTTAACACCGAACTTAGGGAGTGTATGGTTCAACCTCGGTAATGGTATCGTAATCGATTCAAATATAGATGTAATCCGAATCAATGTATACCAATAGGGTCTTTGCTTGGTTCATTTATGTAATGGTTTCTATGTCGTACCCCATTTCTAAGATACACTGTGCATCATGTATCAGTCTCTAGATCAGTAGCTGATACGCACTATTACATCAGAATGTATATCAAAAGAATAGATCAAATAAAAGTTTATATCTGATACCGGACCTTTAGCGGCAACTCGGTGAGGATTAAAACAATCCACAATCAGTTGACCCGCTAGAGGTGAAGCAAACAGCGAAAAATATGGCCCAAAGCCACAAGCAAACTTGAGAAGCAGAACGAAAACCCAGCACGTTGTCATCTTCTACAAATCTTCTCTGTCTAAAACCACAACTGCAAACTGTGAGTAAATAAGGTACTCAGCAAGCCCGAACACTAAGCAGAGGTATATATGGATTAGGCTAAAAGGTCTTCTTTTGCAAAAGGCCAGTTTTATGCAAGGTTCACTACAGAAACTTTAAAAAAAAGGATCACAAGATATTTGTTGTCCATATTTTAGTAGGTTAGTCCTGGGGAGATGTTCATCAATTCCGCCAGTACCTAAGTTTTAGTCAGAGAGCTAGAACGCAACCGTACCGTCCCCAGCCACACAGCTTTCACCTTTCAAAACACGGGCACATACACCCACTCACTCCAACAAGGATAATAATGAGACTAATCATTGTGAGTCCAAGCTGTAGTGTGTCAATACCGTGACAACGGCTATTCCGGATAGATTATACACTCTGCAGAGGTTGTACACTGCACCCACAGGCTATGCTCCTCTTGATCAACAGAGTCGCATAACGTTTACTCCAACGCACGCTAAGGTATCCACAACGTCCACCTCAAGATACAAACAGGAGTCATCTCTTAGGATTTTTCATGCCACCGATGACGCGATAGCACATTCTCGTAGCCAGATCGTGGGTTTAATACATCCACGTCAACTCTCTTGACCCCAGACGGGTAATTATAGAAACCAGAGGGATATACCTGTGGGTAATATGATCCCATGGTACAGGCTATTGCTGTAATCAAAGACCGGACCGTGAGTAACTCACGTCTGCTCCTGTAACTTGTGTCTCTCGACCGCCTTTAGGGTCATTGTGGATAACCAAAAGGATGGAGAGAGTCCCGCCCAGACAGGTTCTGTGGTTGCACAAAATCACTACGTTGAGTTCCGATGAATCGGTCTTTATGTGGCAAGGGCGGCGCTCGTCCACGACAGGTGGACTAGTCCGAAACCTAACACCTATCACAACACATAGCACTAGAAGCCTGCCCCACGACCAAAAACAATATCCTTTCCCATCACCTAGCACCAGTTTGCACTATCACCCAATCCCACTTTATTTGACACACACCATCAAACTTATTTTAACACATTTCATAAGATGTTTGGTGTACGGTGTGGCGATGCACTGCATCACATAAGGGTTCCTAAGCAATCTAATATCAAAGAAACTTTCCGCTCCTTAAAGGGTTTTAACAAAGGAAATTCTATGGCTAACAAGGGGGTGTCAACAACGGGTAACAAGGTAGTATTCATATTTAATGTGAGCAAGTAACTGACATAAATATAAATACGTAATAACAAGTAGAGTATTAACTACACAATGTTTTAACATATATTAAAGTAAATATGCAAGCATTTAGGTCATATGGGTGCGCAAGCAAAACATAGGATTAATATGATCAAAGGGTTAGAGCTTGCTGCAAATCTTTAATCTTCAGTACTTGTCTTCTCGATAATCTTTGAAATCCGATTCTTAAATTGTTGGCTTGACACCAAAGTCTTCGGGCTTTTCCTTGAACGTCCATTCTTCTGTCTTCTCTTGGAGTCTGGCTCTTTCTCAATCTCAATGTTGCCTACCTGGTACAATACGCCTAATAAAATTACCGTAAAAAGAAATAAAAGCTCGAGAACAATAGATAAAATACGATCAAACTCCGAGTAAGAGAAGAAAAAAACTTCACGAGGAAAAACTAAGGGTAGGTCATGCATGATGCGGCAATTATCTTAATGCAGTGCATCTTATTATTATTTATTATGGGTTAGTTATTAGAATAAGTATTTGCGTAGCTACTTTATCTTAGTGCTTATGCTGTTACATGAATAGTTAAGTGTGGCTACGTATTATTTAATTATACTAAGCCTTTGCATGAGTACGAGCTTGTATTATGGTTCATATAATACTAATAGTTTGATGTGTCATTCTAAGCATAATCACTACTTAGCAATATCTACTTATGATTTGTGATTAATTAATTATCCAGTTTTCTAAACAATAGTTATGTGACTACTTTATCAAATTAGGTAAGTGTATGCATTATGAGTATTTAAAGCACTAATGTGTTTATGTGTTTATATGCTAATATAATGCATGTACTAAGAGCATACAAAGTGTGCGAAGTGTC
>BCLG01000020.1:208478-233552 GCA_001602295.1 Zoysia matrella | reverse complement strand
TATGTGAATACTAATCACTATCGCATGCTGGTGATTAATTGCTAATTATTATCGTATGTAGTGCTTAATTACTAACTTTATTTTAGATGCATTTATTTAGTTTACATTTAAATAAATGATTACATCAAGGCTAGAGGTTACTTAATCTTCTATTACGCAGTTATATTCCAGCTATTAGTACCTAATTAATTGAATTCTTAGTCTTATAATTTATTACTAAGAGTATCATGTGGCATCTCTATTAATGTATGCTGCTGCAAAGTGAGATGCACACTAATCATATTATTAATCATGTATTTAATATGACTATATGAAGTGCATTGCTTAAAAACAAATGACAGTAAATAACTAGCTCAATTAAATGAATAAAGAATTAAAAGTAATTAAACAAATAAACTCCAATAAAACTCGAGTCTTGAAAAGGAGTGTAAACCTATGATGATGGGGTTTGATTTTTGTGTAGTGGTCGTGGTATTTTCGATGATTGAATGGTTGGCTCTAGATTTATCGAGTGTCGATAAGTGTTTATCTGGAGCTATGGGTTTATAGATCAAGCATACTATGAGGGGGATTTAGGATTTGAAACCAATTTCATAGAATAGCTCACACCGAGGCAATCGCGTGAGCACAAGAATCACCGAATCGGGTTACGAGTGAAAAGATATGGTATTTACAAGGTGTAGGCAGCTATAGGGACCTATTGGTAATTATTAGGATGTGTCTAGGGGTTTTCTATAATTTTACATGATGTGGTTAGAGACCTATATGTAATTATACAAAAGTTTTGGGTCCTAGGTGTAAATACTTAGGACTAAATTGTAATTAAAGAACAGGTCAGAGGTGTATATGTAAAATGACTAGGCTGAAAATATAATTTTACAGAGCAGCAGGGGCTTAGGTGCAAAGTGGTATTTTCTGAAATTTTATAGAATTATTTTTGTACTGGAAAAAGGCTTAGAAATTTATATTCGCTTGTACTAAGCCAGGTGTACCTAGTATTTCACTCTATTAGTCTGACAGGTGAGACCGAGGGGTGTTTCTTTTATTTTTATTTATAAAATTGTGCTGGTTCATTTCTGGGCCGTTGAGTCGGTAGTGTGCGGTTAGGATTCCGGAGGGGACGTGGCCTAATCTTGGCTGTTGGATGTGGAGTGGACGGCTAGGATCTATTGTGTGACTTGGACACTCAGTGGCCGTCGGATTTCTATGGAATGGCTTGAATTTAAAATAATTCAAAGTGGGCGAGATCTAATCTCGGGCGTTGATTTTGGAACGAGTTGCTAGGATCTAATCGGCTGAGGTTAGGGGGCTTGATCTAATCGTGAGCGCCTGTGGCCTATCAAACGGCCAGCAGTGGCCGATAGCCTACGTGGTGGCCAGCCGCGATAGGCACGGCGGCGCCATGGTCGAAACTGGCTGGAGAATGGCTAGGGCTCGCCGCGGTGCCCCAAACTCGACGGGGAGAGGTTCAAGAGGGAGAGAAGCTCACTACGGTTCGCTTGAGGGGGTTCTTGTCATCGGGTTGTGGCCGAACTTGGCTGGCGGCGGGGAGAGACGCCACGCGGAGACGAGCGCTCGGTGCCGGACGCCAACGATGGCCGGAGTCACCTAGCGCGGCCAAGGGTTGAAGGGGTGAGTCCTCGGGATGGTGTAGGCGTAGAGAGGAGGGAGGAAGGCTCACCGGAGAGGGTGAATTGTTGTGGCGGCCGAGGCGGCGCGGAATTGGGAAAGAAGCTAAATTCGCCTCGGTAAGCTGGGCTTGGGAGCAATGAGTGGGGAGAGGAGCTTCGGGGAGACCTCGGACATCTATTTATAGCCGGGGGGAGGCGGTATGGGCGGAGGTGTGGCCGGTGGCGACTTGAATGCCGGCGGTATGGGCGGAGGTATGAGCGCGGCTTAAATTCGTCGCATCACGTCCGAGTCGTGGCGCGGCACTGTGAACATGTCGAGCTGACAGGCACGAGGGGACGGCGGCGACGTTGTGCGCACGTCAGGGTGATGCGGGAGCGAGGGGACGGCAGTGGCGCGCGATCTTTGACCGGCGAGGAGAGAGAGAACGGAGAGGAGGTGGGGCCAAGGAGTAAAGGTGGAGGCGAGTGATGGCGGGGTGAGCACAGCAGCGGCGCGCTTGACCGTTGACCGGGACAGCGGCGTGAGCGCGTCTGCCTAACGTCGGGAGGAAGAAGGCGACAAGGTGGGTCGGGCCGGCTGAGGGCGAGCTGGGCCGAGAGGGTGGTGGTGGCCCATGCAGTGAATGAGTGAGAAAAGGCTGTTGGGCCGTGCAGCTGGGCCAGCAGGGAAGAAGGAAGGGAGAAGAATCGGCCGAAATAGGTTCAAATATTTTCAATATTTGATTTATTGTGTTTGGGTTTGAATGGAATTTAAATTTCCAAATAAATTTCATATGAGCTCAGTCAAATAAAATTCAGTAAAAGGAGGAGAATAATCAAACATTTGGTCACACTCAAATTTTAATATTTTTGAAATTTTCAAATTTAGAGAGGTTTTTAATTTATGACATTTTATCTTTTGAATGAAAAGGAGGGAAAAGAAAATTGTGTTAGCATTTTGTTAGTCAAATTTTTAAATTTCAAGTTTTTATTCCTATTGGTAAATTTTAGGATGTTACATTCTAATTCCAATATGATGTTTGTTTGAGAAAAATATATCGTAATGAAATCAGTTGGACTAAACACCTCCCAGATCAAAAGAGAACAATCAAGCGCATCTAAAACTGGGGAAGTCACCCAGGGAATTAAATCGATGAAGGCTCCTTCCATCAAAAATTGGTACAGCAAATTCGTTCAATCTCCATTGAAATTGATGAAAATTCACGTGTTGCATTAACTCGAAGTTTGTAAATTGAATTGAAAACCTCTCTCAGCAAGCATGAACAAATTTATCGCCCCTAAATCTCGGAAAAAAAAAAAGAACACGCCGCCATTGACATTGGACTGCTTCAGGTCTCGTTCGCGGCCGCTGTCGCTGCTTTGCCCTTGCCCGAGGTTGCCTTGCGCTTCCTCACAGCGCTGGAAACATTGCCTTCGCCGGCACTCCAACGCATCTGCTTGTGGTTGTGACACGAGAGAGCCAGCCTCTGCAGAGAAGAAGCGCGCCGCCCCCCTCCCACCACCAGCTTTCTTCCCAGGCGAAGGCGAGGCAGTGCTGCACACCTCAGCTTGACGACCCAGCGCCACATCTGTGTGGCAGATGAGGGGGAGAGAGAGAGATGGGGCAAGGGGATGGGGAATGGGACAGATTCAAATGAGCTTCAGCAGTCAGAAGATGTGAGCGAGTCGTGGCCTCGTGGGTGGCAGATGAGAGAGAAAGATGGAAAAAGAGGATGGGAGTGGGGCAGATTCATGAGCTTCACCAGCTGGAGCGAGCCGTTAGTATTCTGGAGCAAGACGGTGAGGAGCGAGCAGGCGGGGAAGGAGGGAGTCACGTTTGTATAAGCTCTTATCTATTACGGGAAGTAGGATTATGTCGTAGTAAGTAAGCAAATAACGGAGTCACGTACCACTTTGGGACTTTAATACGTTACAAATATGTGAATTAAACACATTCTTACTCTTACAGAACCTTTTATCAGTTATTTTCATTGTGGTAGTTACTCCTACCGATTTTAAACTGTGGATATCGACTCGTAGGAAGGAGTACTACACTTTTTTTTAAAATAGCTAAAATGAAATATAAAAAGAATCTGCAATCAACATCTAGGCTAGCAACTCGCTAGCTGCAATCATAGTCAGTGCTAAATCTTGATGGCACCTAAACCTCAACTAATTGTAGGGACTAGAATAGAGTATGCACTGGTCTAATCCTTGTTAGTTCCTTTTTGCACAGGTAGCTTGCAACTCTCTCTCTCTCTCTCTCTGAGCCATCGAGGAGGAAACAAGATAATAAAGTTTATAAAACAACAGATAAGTCGACAAACACTAGCATACAACTATAGATATTGCGTATTAATTGTTGCATATTAAAAACAGAAAGGAACTCGTTCGATGGACGGTGTACGCAAGACACCAAAGCCTGGTCTTTGTGGCGCATACAAACATGGCCAAAGCTAGCCAGCCTTTCTGAATCCTGCATGAGCATGTACCCCTCGAATTGTCAGTGCGTGGCGTATTCCTGATTTCTGGTTTGGACGGTGGGGCCCATCGAGGAGGAATCTCAGCAACAAACCACTCTCCTGAAGGTGCCGGCCTTCAGCTCTTGAACAGGGCATACCGAACCACAAGGAAGCAACAGGCTTCTCTCCCCTACCCAACATCAGGGTTGCCTTCTGTATATATATCCCTAGCTTTCTCCTCTTCTTTTCATTGTTTCCATATCCAATCAACAGGAAGACCGCAACCATCTCTGAAGAAAAGTTTCCTATTTTGGTTGGCACTCTATTCTGTAATGTCCTCGCTGTTGAAATTTGTTCTTTGGTTCATCACTTCTTCTGTTGATTTCTGTAATTAACTTGCTACGTACCTCTTCGATCTTGCGGCTTGATTCTACTTTGAGAATTATGGTGCTTGTGTTCTCCTGTTTGGCTGATCAAATTACTTGAGATCTTGGCTTTTCTTCATCGGCGCCTGTAGCTGTTGCCTTTAGCTACTGCAACCAAATCTACATGCATGTGCAGACAGTAACCCAGGCCAGGACTTGGTCTTTTTGTGCAAAGAATACATTTTCAACTGCCGCTTTTATCAACGTTTCAATAATCCTGGTCATCTTTTTCGTGTTTTTGTTCATTTCTAAAATTGTTGGCGCCTTCTTAAGTTGCCGTGTTAACCGTGCTCTAGTTATTCAACTTGCTCTAGTTTTCCAGATTAATTTGTGGATCATCTGCATCCTGTTAAGTTTGTGCTATTCTTCAAACTGTATAGATCCTAGTAACATCGACATAATTATGTGTCTTCATGAAAGGATTTTTTCCCTTATGTTTTTTGACAACACGCTTTATAATTTTTTCATTTTCTTGATCTTTCAGCAAGAGGAGCCATTGTCATGTTTTCAAACAAGTGGTAATTAAATTTGTACAACCATAAATTATGCTTTTTTGACGTTCTGACCTTGTCTGACTTGGGTTTGTTTATTCTTGAACTGCTGCATACTCTGAACAAAAGACTAGCTATGTTAGTTTTCTGGCTGTTAGATTGTTGTTTGGTTTCTTGCTTTCTCTACTTGCTACTTGCTAGCACCATTTCTTCTCTGTTAATTATTTTATTATGGCTTTTAGATGGGAGTTCCTTAGAGATCGCCCTGTGATGCGTTACTCTCCTGTTCCATCTGTCTGAATTTGTTACCTTATGATTAAAAATTGTTCTCCAGTCCATCTCTTTTCGGTTCTGCAAAAGCAAGACCCTTTTTTAGTCGAAGTCATCCGCAAGGCTGCAACCACATGCATGTACTGAACCACGGATCATTGTACCCTACCAAGAACTCATCCGCTTTGCTAGCAGAGAATCGCTGAGTTTCGTTTGTTTCTACTTTCTGCTGCATCAGAACTTTTTTCTTTCATTTCTTTTCTTTATTTTGGTGGTTCAAGAATTGTTGGCACTTTTTTAGGCTGTAATAATTAGGGAAAATTTATCTGAAAAAAATACCTAAGGTCACTGATAACACAGTTTTCAGAAATTATCGGGAAAATTGAATAAGAATTTATATAAATATTTAAAAAATTGTCTGTAAGAAATTTTATTGGACTTCACTGGTAAATTTGGCAAGTTGAAAATTTTGAAAATTTCAAACCGATAAAGTTTTCTAGGCAGGCTGTTCTTGAGTTCTTGTAGATTGCAGTTCGTGAACTGCATTCATGTTTGACATTGCTGATTCCAGATTGTTTGTGTGTTCACACTTCACAGTGCAACAGCATGTATCATCCGCAGTGCGAGCTCCTGATGGGCCACGACAGCCTGGACCTGGACGCCGGCCAGCCTCAGCTTACCACCTCCAGAGTCGCGACCATCCCGACGGAGCTCAGCTTCCAGCTTTTCCACTCCCTTGACGCGGACGCCGCCGTGCCCCCGCCCACCGTGGACTACTACTTCGGGGGCGCCGATCACCAGTCGGCCGTGCAGTACGAGCCGCTGGTGCTCGCCGGCAGCCTCCACACCACTATGCTGCGGGACTACTACCCCATGGGCGCGCCGTACCTCCGCGGGACAACGGCCGGGACCCTCGTGTTTGGTGCCCCTGACGATGAATCCGTCGCGTACATGGACGGGACATTTCAGAGCTCGCCACCGCCGCTAGCTAAGGGCGGCAAGAAGCGCAGCCGGGCGTTGAGCGGCGGCTTCCATGGTGGACTGGTGAACGGCGTCGAGAAGAAGGAGAAGCAGCGGCGCCAGAGGCTCGGCGAGAAGTACACTGCCCTCATGCTCCTCATTCCCAACCGTACAAAGGTAAACTGCGAACGTGCCAAACTACCATAGTCCGCTGCCGAGATGTGTCTTGAATCTCTTGATTTATATCTAATCCCGTCTTCTTCCCGGGATATAAAGGATGACAGGGCGACGGTGATCTCGGACGCAATTGAGTACATCCAGGAGCTGGGCAGGACGGTGGAGGAGCTGACTCTGCTGGTGGAGAAGAAGCGGCGCCGGAGGGAGCTGCAGGGGGACGTCTTGGACGCGGCGCCCGCGGTGGTGGCGGCTGGCACTGAGCCTGAGAGCTCGGAGGGCGAGGTGGTGGCGCCAACGCCGGCGGTGCAGCGACAGCCGATCCGGAGCACGTACATCCAGAGGAAAAGCAAGGACGCGTTCATCGACGTGCGCATCGTGGAAGAAGAGGTGAACATCAAGCTCACCAAGCGCCGCCACGACGGGTGCCTCGCGGCAGCGTCGCGGGCACTGGACGAGATCCGCCTCGACCTCGTCCATCTCTCCGGCGGCAAGATCGGCGGCTGCCACATCTACATGTTCAACACCAAGGTGACCAATTAGTCCAGTTCTACCTAGTCGATGTGCCATTCATGAGTTCATGCATGACCCTTCCTTGAAGATTTATAATGATACATACGTAGGAGTAGCTGCTAATTTTTGAGATGGTAAAATTTTCGCTGTTGATTTGGACGCAGATTCATCCGGGGTCTTCGGTTTTTGCGAGCGCAGTGGCCAGTCGACTGATGGAAGTGGTGGACGAGTACTAGCTGCCGTACTGAGCCTCTACCGTTGCTAGCAGGCGTACTTCACTTGCATGGATCTCTACTTCCCTACTATTCAACTGGTTGTCAATTGATGGGCCTTTAGAAGTATGTTTGGCCTTTTTTTAAAAAAAATAATATATGCTTCCTCTGTTTTTTAATTGTTGTCATTAGAACAAGAATTTTAGTTTAAAAATAAACTAGCTTTATTGTCCTAACAATAATAATTTAAGAATCGAGGAAGCATGATTGTTTTGGGATTGTCTTGAATAAATACTTCTTGTGAGATTATATATGTATATCGATCTATTAATGGATTGCTAGTCAAGGAATCACTATCGAAAATTAGATGTTTGCCGAGTGTTAGGTGGTTTGTCGAGTGTAATCTTTTGGACACTCGACAAACAATCTTTTGTCGAGAGCTACGCGAAAAACAATCGGCAAAATAAAAGCACTCTGTTTGCCGAGTGTTTTTCTTTTCGCTCGGTAAACAAGTTATTTGTCGAGTGTTTTTGGTTTTGCACTCGGCAAACTTGCATTCGAGTGTTTTTTTTGTTTTTTTGCACTCAGCAAAACAAGTATTTGAGTGTTTTTTTTTTTACACTCGGCAAACAAGAAACACCCGATTTTTTAAAGCATATTTAGAGCAGTAAATTAATTTAAATGAAAAAAATTTAACTACAAAGTTGTATAACTTTTCAAGATCTACAACTTTTATTTTGGCTATTTCTTCATTCGACAAAGGGCTAGTAACGTTGTTCGCAAAATCTACATCTCTCATATAGTTTCGTGAAACTAGAAGAAAAGTATATAAAATTTTTGAACAATATTACTACCACTATGTCGGATGAACAAATGACCAAAATAAAAGTTGTAGATCTTGAAAAGTTATACAACTTTGTAGTTGAACACTTTTTAATTTGAATTAATTTGATAATTTAAATATTTTTTGAAAAATTGAGTGTTTCTTGTTTGCGGAGTGTAAAACAAAAAACACTCGGTAAATACACTTTTTGTCGCGTGAAAAAAAAACACTCAGCAAAGACTTTGTTTGAAATTTGAAATTTTCAAATGACTTTGGATGGAGAAACAGCCAAAATGAAAGTTGTAGATCTCAAAAAATTAGGAAACTTTGTAGTTGATAACTTTTTGATTTGAAATCATCTTGTTATCGAAAACTACGTTTGAATTTTTTAAATTTGAAATTCAAATTTTGTAAACGACCTCGGATGGAGAAACTACCAAAATAAAAGTTGTAGATCTCGAAAAGCTATAAAACTTTGTAGTTGACAACTTTTTATTTGAATTCATTTAGGGCCTCAAACAAGCAATTTACACTCAGTTTAGTATAATATGTGTGGAACTAAAATAGAATCTAAACACAGTATGGTGCAGTGGTTAGAGGTGATCGCACGAGGGGGAGGTCGCGGGTTCGAATCCGGAAACCGGTGACCGGTTGATTTGCAAAAATTGCCGCGACCAGTTAGTGCGAAAAATGTGAGTCCTCTCCCAATTTAAAAAAAATTGCTTTTTTCCGAGCTTTTTTTGTTTAAATTTTGCCGAGTACTTTTTTTTGCCGAGTGTTAATACGACAAAAAGCACTCGGCAAACAGTTGTTTGCCGTCACAAGCTAAGCCGAGTGAGCTTTGCCGTAGGTAGCACTCAGCAAACATTTTGCCGAGTGTTTTATGGGCTTTGTCGAATGGCTACGGCACTCGGCAAACGTTCTGTTTCCGGTTGTGAATATGAATAATTGACAAAATTGTGAGATGGATGCAAGATAAAGGATGAAGTACATTGGTATATATAGTTCTGGCAAAAACTGGATAAATGATTCTTTGCTTGGTTTTGGAATTATTTTATTCTGTCAAACTCTTTTCAGTATTGAAGGAATGAAGTTTTTAGTGATAATATTATATCGAGTTTAATTTCCACAAATCCACCAAAACTTGGTCATTTAATCATAAATCCACCACATCTCAATCCTGTTTCACAGGCACTCCATAAATATTCGGATGTCACTGTATGTTTGGAGGCCAAGGAGATAGGTGGCACCATATGGTTGGAAGAGATGATTGGAGAATGATTTTTTTTTATTTTCAAACTCCAAAACAAAGTTTTTTCTCAAACTGTATCATGTTTTAATTAATCTGTTTAAACTAACATAATATTTGTGAATGGACGCACAAAATTACATCCAACTTACAGAATATTTTTAAATTTACTGGTATTAAGTGTGACAACCCAGTTGAAGAGAAAACTTGCACCAAAGCTGCCTAGCAAGAACACAAGAAGGGATCAAATGTTGGACCGTTTCTTCCACATGATCACATATGAGGAATTCCCTCTTAGCCAAATGATCAAAGGTCTGGCACCTGTTTCTAAAGAAACATCTTGCATTTGGCAGGAGCCTAGGATTTCTATAAACAATGTCATAGCTCAAAATTGATTGATCTGGTGAAGAAGTTGCTAGACAACTGTAGTGATGCTCAAGTTTTATGTCGTTGATAGTCGCAAAAAAAAGTTATGTTGTTGATTCCTAGATTAATTAAATCATGTAGAATGTTACTTCTTATAGCTAACTAGGTTCGTATAAAATCATGGTTGAATCCATCATGGTAAGATGTTTTTTGGTTTTTTCCCAGAAATAGAGAGCTTTATTAGGAAACCGGTAATATAATTAAAACCTTGTTGGCTTGTTCGCTGACCACGCAAATGCTTGGGCACACTGGACATATTCCTTTAGTGGTGGAGGACACATTTAATCAACATGTCGGCCAAACACGCATAGACGTGTCAGTCATTTTAACTTCTCTGAGTCATGAGAGAATTTTCTGCTCATCTAATCCTATATCATCCAACACCATGTGTCCCCTTCTTCATCCTAGAACATATTGCAGCAACGCTAACCCCGTAGTTGGCTCACAGCGTATTTTGTGTATAGAAAGGAATATTAGAGGATTTTCTAGCATTAAACCAAGGTATGGAACCGAGGCCATGGCCAGACCTCACCATGCTGAAGTCCTGTTTGTTGGAGCTCAGTGCTTTTGACCTTTTAACTAAGCCATCAGCACCTTTTTCAAAAACTCAAAAGCTCCAGCACAACCCAAACAAACAGACACAAGTCCCCGACCACGGTTTTCCTTGCTCTTTTGGAAAGTTAGTGTTTATTTCAAGTAATCTTTATTTTTAACAAACCTCTTAATTGTCTAATTGTTAATAACAAATCATAAAGTTTGGATATTTATTGTGTGTCTTATGTTTTATGACAGAGGAAGTAATATCCATTGTACATACTAAAATTTGAGGTTTGGGATTAAAAATTTTCAGTTTTTATCCATCTTTAGAGTAAATAAGATAGTGCTTTTACATAACTGATGAATTAATAATCATATAACTCCAAATAAAAATATTAGGAAGAAAAATTAGATATATTTTATAATCCATAGTATATTGGATATATTAATTCTATTCAAGATTGAGAAATGACAGTTTTGATCCCAAACCCTAGACTTAAAACCACTTCTCCCTCCTGCCCCGCCGCCGCCGCTGTTTCAGGGTTCCTGTATAAATACCCAATTAATCTTCTCGGATCTAGACATTGTCCATTCCACCTTCCATGTACAGTTTGAAACGGTGGCGCCGTCTCAACACTTCACCACCCAAATAAGTCTAGGGTTCTCTCGAGATTCAAAATCTGTTCCATGGGAAGCTGGTAAGATATGCTACTTCCTCCTCCTATGATGCAACGCCACCATGAGCAAATGCAAATCGCCGTCGTCATAGACAAGTGTCTCCTGTTCTTGAGCAACTTGCCCTAGCAAACGAAGCAAAGGTGGAATTTTTTTTCTAACAGGTATGCTCTTCTCTCGCTGATTTGGTAGATTTTGCCGATTTGAGAACCGTTGAGAGGCTCCTTGTCTTTCCCCAGGAAACCCTAATAAACCAAGGCCGTTAGGCCGCTCCCTCTTCTTCAAGCGTTGCACCACCGATGACGCCGACCAGCAGCAGATCCGGGCCATCCCACCAGCACCACCGCTGTGAAGGCGACGGCTGCGCCTCCGCCGTGGACACCTGGCCACTCCACCACGTATACCGCAGTGGCGTGCCCAGCCGTATCTGCACTTCCTGCATCCTCCTCTCCTACCGGTCGTATTACTGCTGCTCCTGCTTCTTCCTCATCCCCCTTGCAGTAGAGTGGTCCCTCTACGAAGACGGAGACCCTTACGTCGCCTCACGTGCCCCGATCGCCACCTGCGACGTCTGCCACGAAGCCGTCGCGCACCTACACTGCCTCCCGCCAGCCGACGGCGCCTTCGTCTGCTCCGTCTGCAGCGCGGCCGCGGAAGGGAAGCCCTTCACCTACGCGCCTCCCTGCGGGGAACCGCATGACAAGCGGGCCGCGAGGGTGCTCGTCGTGGGGGCGCGGCTTGCGCTGTTGCAGCTGCAGCAGAGGGGCAACATGGCGCGCGCGGAGGCGGAGCGGCTGGCCCGGAACGCCTTCGCCATGCGGAGGAGGGCATACCGCGCGCTCGCCGCGGCCCAGGGCATGGACGCGGAGCGGCTGGCCCGGAACGCCTTCGCCATGCGGAGGAGGGCATACCGCGCGCTCGCCGCGGCCCAGGGCATGGACGCGGAGCTGCCGTTCCAGAACGTCAACGCCGATCAGGATCCTCCATCGTCCTCCAAGAATCGCCAGGAGGTGGGCGAAGGAAGCGGGACGAGCGCGAACGCGCCGCTGGCTCGGCAGCCGCGTTCAAGAATCGCCTCCGCGATTCGCCAGGAGGAGGGTGAAGGAAGCGGGACGAGCGTGAACGCGCTGCTGGTTCGGCGGAAGCGTTACGCAATGCCACCTCTGTCCACGCTAACCATCGGGACGGAACGCCTTACGGCGTTGGCGGTGGCTGCCACTGAGGCCGCCAGGGACAGCCCCCCGTCGCCGCGGCAGCGGGAAATGCCGTTGTCCAGCATCCCGGAAGCGGCAACTGCTGAGTTTGGTGATTCTGCCTTTTAATTAACCAGTTTTTTGTATCAGCTTTGCTGAGTTGCTGATGAATTAGCTGTACGAAGTGGTGCTTCACCAAGAGAATATAGCGATAAGGATAGACAAAATAAAAAAAATCATATATATATATATATATATACACACACAACCCAGTGGCTAATTTTTGCCACTCGCTTTGTACACTATATACATTATCCTAATTCCTTTCTTTTTTGAACTCCAATGATCCTAATCTAGAATGTATCAGGAACGATCATGTTCTGGATCCCCTGAAACCAAAACGACGCAGGGAAGTACTAATCAGAACCCAGATAGTGATGATTCGCTGTCAAAGCTCGATAAATCATCATCGACCGATCCTGTCCTCGCGATGTGCTCTGCGCTGCCTATCCCTAGCTCATCTGAAAGTTTCTCACACAGCTGTAAAATATTACAGAAAATCTTCACATTAGATACAGCACTGAACATCTAAGGGCATCGAGTTTATGTAGACAAAAATAATGGTGTTATGCACAAGTGCGTATTAGTACCTGTCTATACAATGTAGAGTCTCCGTATGCCTTTTTCAGCTCAACAACATACAGAGATGGCCCGAGCTCAAATACCTGAAAGATCAAACGTAGTACACTGTAATTATTAACTGCTACACAGAGTCCTTACTGTATCTTGTTAGGAGGGTGTGATGTGGCATTATATTTTACCTCAGTAGACACCAAAAATGATGACGGATTCTTCGGGTTCCTTGAAGATTTACAATTTTTCATGACTTTCAGCTGCAGAAGAGGACTCCTTTTAGTTTATTTCAGTTATTGTAGCATATCTACAAAATAATATGACGGTAAAAACTCCATGGTTATCTACCTTGCTTGGTCCTCTCTGGACCTGAAATCCCATCTCCATCACGACATTCTCCATCTTGTCAAACAAATCTGTCGGTGAATGTGTTGAGGGGAACCGTATCTTTCTTTGAGACACATCCTGCAATGAATCAAACAACCAGAGAAGCTGAGATGGATTATTCTTGTCTGGCTCTTAACACTCAATGAGCAGACAGCTTAGGACATGCTCATGGTTAATTTGATGTATACACATCCATGATCAGTTTGAGGTGAAAACGATAATAAATGGATTACAATGATTTTTATTGTTTATTAAACTATACTCTCTATTTTAATTGTTGTCGCCGTTGACTTCCAATTTCAACTTTAACTATTTATTTTATTCAAAAAAGTTTAATAAATATTATATATTTTGTTACAATTTACTTTATTATTAAAGATATTTTAATCACACCTTATAATTTTATACATTTGAATTGATTTTTGAATAAGACGAATGGTTGATGTTAAAAGTCAACAGCGACAACAATTAAAGAATGGAGGGAGAACATAATCTTCCCATTAAAATGTGGGTACATGTATAGGGGATGACAAAACAGAAAGTTTACAAACCTCTTCCTCGAAGAAACCAGAAAGATCAAGGGAAGAAGCCATTCCGATCAACTGAAATGCGTTGATGTGAGTAGGTTTTGCACGTGGTGGTTCCTCAGTTTGCTTCAAGAAAAAAAAAATCAACAATCAGCTTTACTGAATATGGATGAGCAATTACTTATTTGTATCCAGTTCCTATGGCCCAGTTCCTATATAGTCTGTGCTAATCATTTGGAGTACCTCTTTAATGGGGAGAATTGAACTGGAAAAGATGTCTTCATCATCATCGTATGGAATAGCAGGAACATAGTCCTTTCTAAACCACTCATGTTCTTTGATCCCTGAGATGTTGATCCTCTTCATAGGATTTGGGTCAAGAATCTTTCTAATAAGGTCTTGTGCGCTTGGTGAAAGCCACTTTGGGATCTGACAGTCGCCCTTGAAAATCTGGATCAACAAAACAACTTGACACCATCAGGATGGTCTGAAGTTTCATGTAGAAACGAAGTTTTAAAGATGCTGTGTGTAAACATTAACCTTCTGATAAAGAACAACAAGATTCCTGTCATCAAAGGGAAGGTTTCCGACAAGCATTACGTAAAGAATTACTCCACAGGACCAGATATCCGACAAGGAGCCATCATAACCTCTGTTCTGCAAAACCTGCATGATTATTTTTGTTTACAAAATTAGCACGAGCAGTACACATGACTGAAATTTCTTGTTTCATACTACTCTGTTTTTAATTTTACCTCAGGGGCAATGTAATTCGGGCTTCCACATGTCGTATGCAGAAGTCCATCATTCTGAATTTGAAGTCAATATCATCAGTAAATCATGCAAAACAGGGGAATAATTTGATGAAGAGCGACATGAGCCAGAATATATAATCATACCCCAAGGTGTTGAGGTAAAGCACTAAGGCCAAAGTCAGAGATCTTGATATTGCCTCTCCGATCAACAAGAACGTTCTCCGGCTGTAATGGTAGCATAAAGAAGAAAGCTTCTGTCAAAAGAGAATCAGGCGCAGCTTGAGTTCCGTGCTAAATTGCATGCAACAAGAGGATAAGTTGATGGCATCCAAGGAAACAATCATTATTTCTAATACCTTGAGGTCTCTGTGATACACGCCTTTATCATGGCAGTAGCTGACACCATCAATCAGCTGCTGGAAAAGCCTCCTCCCTTCTTGCTCAGAGAGTTTTCCTCTTATAGCCTTTTCATAGCACGCAACGCAACCAGGTGGGAGAAAAAAAGGTGTTAGAAAAGAGTAGCAGTAGTTTCACACGCAAAAACAGAGTCCATAATGCGGTTTCGGTTGCTTACAATCTTGTCAAAGAGCTCGCCTCCGTTGACGAACTCGAGGACCATGTAAATCTTCGTTTTACTCGCAGCAACCTGCGCAAGGAGAAACCCCAACATCAGTATCACTCATTATTGTTGTTTTAGTTCTTTCTTTCAGCTCGACAGAGACCTATAGAAACTGCTGTGGCTTGCAGCCACAAATTCGTCTGGATATTTTCGGCAGTTATGACCTCAATGTTTAAGGCTTTCCTTTCTAGTGCAACCGATGTACTGCAGGCAGGGCACCGTGATCTCGTCCTTGCAATGCAAGCCAAGAGGAAAAAAACGCATCGTTAGGTGAGCGAGCTGTTGGGACCTTGATCCACCGAATCAATGCCCGGGGCGATGCGCGTGGCCTCACGAGGGGCCTGGGGCACGCCAAGTGAGCGAACGCAGGGGGAGGCAGGTGCAGCCAGCCATGGAACATGTAGACGAGGTCGATCGAGAGAGGAACGCGTATGGCAACAGCCCGTCGGCCGTCGGGGCCCCCGGTGGACCCGTGGTGGGTCCAGTAGTCACATGGCTTGAGAGGTGCCCCAAGAGGCATAGAGCATGCGTGCTCCCAAGTGGCCCCCGCCTCCTGTGAGGAACGGAAACCGTCCGTCGGCTCAGGCTCGCACATGCGGACGTGCCTGACGCTTTCAGCGTGATGGTGGCGGTTTCGATCGCACACAGTGTGAGGCTAATAACATCTTCGCAAAACAAAAACGGATGGCTTCCGATTTCTTTAACGACGTATTAGTATGAAAAAAATGAAAATCAAAGAAACATCCCTTTCGTTCTCCTGCGAAATTTCAAGGACCCCATGAGTCCTCTCCAGGGAAGAGAAGAACCCGTGAGGCCGTGACGAAACCGAGCGGGAGCGGTCTACTCTGTTGTGGTACTAGCAGGCTCTGCAGCTTGGGCGCGGCAACAAGCAAGCCGAAGGCGAAGCCTTCCTTCGTCGCGCTCGAATCTCGACGAGGTGACCGGTCAGCGTAGCCTACGGCGCCTAAAACTCGAGGGGCTGCGGTGATCCCACCGGCCACGGCATGACATGTTGCTTGCAGCAACGCCTTCTCGCGCAAGCAGCAACATTCAGAACGAAGCAACGAGCAGAGCAAAATTGTTGTTTACTGTTTGTTACAGGGGAATTCGATTGCAACAAGCGAAGTCGCCGATCCTTTATCCTCGTTCGAAGTAAAAGCTAAGGACTCCGCTCCGTTCCTTGCAAGCTAGCGTAACCCAATAAGCTACTAGTCTTATCTGTATACTGGATTGCGTTGTCAAGTGTCAGACGCGGGTTTAAAATAAGCGCCAACGGAAATTCGACAAGGTCTGAAGCATCCAACTAGTAAGATTTCTGGTCAAACAACGAGTAAGGAGAGGGAGACGAAGCGTGCGAACCATCGAGCGGAAGCAGGGAAATAGGAAATGACGAGGACGAGGAGGAGATGCGAAGGAAGGATCACGCACCTCGTGCAGGCGGACGACGTTGGGGTGCTTGAGCAGCTTGAGCGTCCCGATCTCCCTCCTAATCTGCGGATACCATTTCACCGTCGTCAGTCAGCAACCGATCCAGCACGGGCGCCGGGGGGAAACGGCCAGAGAGCGAGAGAGCGAAATTAAACAAACGGTGGTGAGCTCACCTGGTCGTCGATGCGCTGGGAGAGGATCTTGTTCCGGTCGAGGATCTTGACGGCGAAGTGTGCGCCGGTGGCGCGGTGGCGCGCGTACTTGACCTTGCCGAAGTTTCCCTCCCCGAGGGTCCGCCCGATCTCATACCTCCCCTGCAGCGACGCGCGCGGGCACTCCGCCTCCGCCTCGCCGCTCACCATTCACGGGCCCGGTGGCCTCCCCTTCGCGGAGCTAACCGGCCCTCTCCCTCTTGATCGGCGACGGCCTCTCTCTCTGTATCTCTCGCGGTCGCTGGCTCTGCCGGGTTACGGGTAAGGGAGACGGAGGATGAGGCGGGGAGCTCGTGGAGGGAGAGAGGGCGGGTACTTATACTAGTGGCTCCGCTGCGCCTGCCTGCCCGTCTGCTCTTCGTGCTCTTCTCCTCTGCACCACCAGTCGTCGTCGACCCCTCTGTTTTGTTCTGTTCTCGTGGATGGGGTTGATTGTCTCGTCTCGTGCGCGAATGCTTCCTCCCCTGTTTGTTTATCTTCCCCACGTCCCCTGAGGTTCCGTGACATGTAACCGGAGGAGGGGCAACGAGCCAACAGGTTAACGCGCACGCAAAAGACTCTGTTGCCAAGGACTAAAGAATGGGTAAGTAGTTTGAGAAGTCCATCGGAGCTTGGAAAAGCTACGGGCACCTGATGCTACATCCATTTTCTACTCGAAAAGCATGCACGCAATGCAATCGAGTTTGAATTTGGTCAAACGGCACTCTGTTTGGGCAGAATTTGTTTGAATCGTCGCGCACCAAGCCACCTGTATAAAATCATGCCAGTAGAGACTAGTCGAAATGTAAATAATTTGGTCGAAATTTAAAAGTCTAATATTGCGTCCGGTACGCGTGATCCTCGTCTGTATACCGATCGTTGATGTGCATTTTCCGCGCTTGGTTTATCTAGCCGCTGGCTCATCGCGAAACCCATGCACGAAAACGTGTAGTAAGAGATGACCTCATCAGCAGTTGCCCTTCCAGTAGGAGAAACCCGTCCATGCCCAAACAAACGCCGACGCCACGTGACCGGGTCGCCTCCGTTTAACGCGAAAATTACCACAAACGCCCCTGGCTGTTAGTAGTACAAGCGTAGCAGGACTAACCCGGAGTCCCTTGGCCTTTGGAAGGGCAGTTTCGAGAACGACGCGCGGTCAGACGGAATGACTCGGGCGGGGATAAGACCGTGCGCGTACGCACAGGAACGGATAAACCATGGGATAAACAGGAGAGAGAAACGCACGGTAGGGTACTGTACAAGTGTCAGCATGGTTGATTAGTAGTGGGGTCAATGGCGGATCAGCCAAGCACTGCTTCTGGTAAGCAAGGGTCCATCGAATTTTCCATCCTCCGTGCGTCAGCTCCCACGAGCTTTCCAGGAGAACACAAGATGCTCAGCGTGCTGCCAACCACGTACACTGCTTCCTGAACTAATCCCCAGTTCTAAAAAACCTGGACACGCTTGGCCGGACCTGGGCGGGGAGCTACGTGGAGGCGTGTGGGGCCTGCTCAACACGTCGGACGACCGACCAACTGGCCAGTGGCCATTGGCCATTGGCGACGCTGCATAGCCGCGCGCACACACCATGAACAATGCGGGGAACCGTGCAAGCACCAGGCGGCTTAACAAAGATTTCGTGTGATCAAGGAGTCCTCGCGTGTTGTCCTTCCGAGCTGTGTAAGCAGAAATGGGTCCAAACCAACACACTTTCACACATATTAATGCCCATTTTTAGTAGCGGGCTTACCACATTTTCAGAACGGAGGAACTAGTTGTATGCTAATTTTTAGAGAGAGAAAAATATAGGCGTAAGAATCTGGTTGGCAGGATTCGTCGAGAGAATATAGACGCAATCACACCGGTGTGTCCCGTGCTTTTCTTTCCAATCGATACGCTCGCGACTGCGCGGCGCGGCCGATATCTCAATGTGGACACCACTGACCCATCAGAGCGCCAAAAGAAGGGCAAAGAACGATGTGGACCGAGACGAACGCCACCAAAACTGCGGACTGCGACGCCGAGAACACGATGCTTCGCCATGCAGTTATTTTACGAGCTCGAAATCATCTGTTCCACCACGATTTCGTTAAATATTTGTGTGTTTGTTTTATTAAAATGTGGACCAATAATTGGGATCGAGCATTGGGCATACCTGCGATCGAGTATATACTACGAACAAGCAAGCGAATTGGTCAAGTTGGTGACTTCGACCGGAGGACGGCAATGGCATGTTTGCTAGCGTCGCACTCGATCAATGGCTCGCTGCTGATAGGCGAAGCTTCCGTTACTTATTATGTTATGGAGTGTATATATAAGTTTGTTGAGTTGTGTACGGCGCATCTCCCATGTACTTGTCAGTTTTGCTTTCGAGTGGGACTTGTATTTTAGTTTTTTCCGGTTTGAAGATTCTAGTAGTTATATGATTTGAATCCGGGGATCATCCACGCAAGCAGATGCTATCGGCACTGACGACGTCAGGATCAACAAGTTTGGTCACGAGGTTGCCTTCTTTTGCCGATGGTACTGATCCAAACCGAAGAGGGGCTCTCGGTGTAAGACATATGACACAGAGCATAACGAAAGAGGTATTTGTTGGATACGTAACCAACCTATCGTCGTTGTTTCTGTTTGCATCGTGCCTCCTTTGAGTGGGTATTTTTGGCAGCAGGGTAGAGACTGGCGGGCACCCCCGTATGCGAGATCCACGGCGCTAATGATTACGTACGATTCACTGGAACAACTACAAAAACTGATGATGAAAAAATGGGTACTACCAGAAAGGTATAAAATCACACCCAGATATTGTGAACGACATTTACCAACCCGTACTCTAATATCCAGAGATAAAATTAAATTATAGTAGGGTGCAGCACAAGATTAGGTGATACGTAGCCCTCAGTTCGTTTTCAGAAGCTGTTTTATACGACTCCTACTAACTCTCGGCATCGTCTCGGCCGGATTGTGTCTCGTCCGCCGCACGTCCGAGTCGTGGAGCGTGAACCAGGCGGATTATTAGGTCCAGCTAACCAACCTTGCACGTGCCTCGGCGTACCCGTCGGTCGCGCGGGGCCCCCACTCTCTTCTCTCTTACTCGCCCGGTCACCTCGTCACGGCAGCCCGCAAGCCGGCGGCCGTGGCATTCCCCATCGGTCTGGAGGCGCATCGCTAGCTTAAAACTATCCAGTGACGGCGCCATCGACACGGGGGGTCATTGTGGCTCCGGCTCGTCGCTGCCCTCACCGGCCGCGCGCCGGGCCGGTCCAATGCACGTCGCATGCATGCGGCGTCCTCCCCCGGGCCGGACCGGCACCAGGAAACGCCTCCCCCTCCCAGGCGGCAGCGCCAGGTCAGCAGCCGATCAATCATAGGGTTCCGCCGTTCCGTTGCGCGGCCGTGCTGGCGCAGTCCGTATTATTTCGAGAGGCTGGTCCCGGTCGATCGGTCATCGGCGACACCGACCGGTGAGCACGCAGCGCCGCGGCGATTGAGCTCGACGTGGCGGCAGCGACCAGCCACCGCCACCGCGGATACTTATTAATTGCTTCTTTAATTGCCTGCGCTTACAGCCTTATACGTGTGTGACCGAGATGCCCTCTCGCTGAGCTCCGTCGTGGCTAATGATCACGTGACTGCCTGGTCTGTTCCTGTCCAACCGATGATAAAATCAACGCGATGCGGCGATGGGCAGGATCCGGCCACAGAAAAGGATCCAACACGACGAGACCAAGTGGCTGGCCGGCCGGTCTCTCTCTCTCTCTCTTTCTCTCTCTCTCTCTCTGCTCCCTCCGTCGTGCGCGCGACGCCGCGGCCTCTGCCCATGGAACCCGGCGCTTGTTCGGTGCAGCTGAGCTTGTGACGAGTGACGACGCCGCGCGACACGGTGTGTCGGTGCCTCGCGCGCGCACCCGACGGGAGGTAGAACGGGTGGACCGGGCGCGTCCGGGGGAGGCGCGTGGTAGCGACCAGTGAACGTGTGGAAGACTTCGACTTGGCCTTGCCCATCAACTGGCCAGGCAGGAAAAAAAATCTACTGTTGTTCCCTGGACCGCGTTAGCTGGACCGCCGGATTGATCGGATGCTTCCGTTCTGACCAGACAGGTGGCTGTCTCGCTGACGGGATCGATGGGGACGCCGTTCGAGTGGTAGCAGCCAGCCAGGTTTCTCTCTGCTCTGGCGCGCGCAGACGCCACTACCGCAGGCAGAAAGTTGTGGAGCCAGGAAGGTTGGATAGACCTATGGCAGTCTTTTAGCCCGATGCATATATCCGGGACAAGCCAATAATGCAGGACATCGTCCTTCGATCGTGTGGTTTTTGTTGGACGACGGCCGATCGTTTTGACGTTGCACCATTGCTCGCACTCCTTACACTCGTTCCCGATCCAGCTAGATTCCTGGAGATGAGGGTGTACATCGACTTCGGCATTTCCATGCTCGTTTAAGATGCCAATTGTCCCTGTTCTTTCTTTTCTTTTCTACATATTTTCTTTTCTCTTTTTATTGAAGAAACTGCCAGTGGCCGTTGTTCGTTCTATACATATTTACTTCCAAGTGTACGTTCTGAGAGAGAGAGAGAGAGAGAGAGAGAGAGAGAGAGAGAGAGAGAGAGAGAGAGAGAGAGAGAGAGAGAGAGAGAGAGAGACGGATTTTTATGGAAAGTTCGTCGCTGCTGTATGAATATTGCATATAAACACTAGCACGAGAGCCACATGCGTGGTCATGTTATTCGTTGAGGGCCAGCTATTAGCGGTGACTCTCAGCTTATGCAAAATAAAAGAACCCGTACGTAATGCCCATTGGAATTACTTATTCACAAGTCTCACCATGGAAAAGACTAATTATGGAATTGACAGTAAGATGGCTCATGCAAATGTTATAAAACAACTTGTGCCACGTAAGTGCTTAATCAGTCACGACGTCTCCAAAGACTTTCGTGTATGTACATGGTTGGCCAGCAGGTTCATGGCCACGAGTTATTTATGGAATACATAATTCCTTAGTCCTTAAGATTCATTAACTAATTAAGCATTTGGTCAAATTGAGATTTTCATCATGCATCGTTTTTACTATACAAAAACGCTGGCTAGTGGGTGCACATGCATTGTGAGTCTCAAGATATAGCTAAGGTCATTTTGATAAGACTAGTTGTCTCATATTGATATATAATGTGTTTCTTCATATATATTAGAGTTATACATTAAAACATCTTGTTAGATACACATGACAAACTTGGACTTTCATGCAAATCCTGATAGATTATTTCAAATAGTGGTGCATTTTTCCTTGGTAGGTCCAATTTATTAAGGGGGTCTAAAGTAATGTCAGTCAATATTTCCCTAATGAATCAACTAATAAGCCAGTATATGCAACAACTCATTCTCGATCAAAGATAGATAGGCAGAATCTATGTCTGGCTAATGAAATAAAATGCACTCCTTCATCCATATGTGGGCTATGTCTGACTTGTTCACGATATTGATATATATACATACTTGGATCCATCGCTAATATAATGCTAAATAAAGAATAGCTTGGTTTAGGTCTGTCAAATGAAGTTCGAGCTCGCGAGCTACTGGAGTTCGGCTCGTTAAAAATTCGACTCGAGCTCGGCTCGAAAGTTAAACGAGCCGAACTCGAGCTCAACATAAAGCTCGCGAGCCTACCGAGCTCGAGTTCGGTCAAGCTCGATAAGGCTCGTTAGGGTGAATAATAGTTGTTTTTATAGTTTAATTGTTAATTTATTAATTTTATAGTCTAAAATAATCTTTTATAATTAATTTTTAATAATAATTATATATTTTTCTTGTTGTCGAGCCTAAATCGAGCCGATGTCGAACAGGCTCGAGTTCGAATAGAGCCGAGCTCAAGCTCAATTTGAAGATCAAAATTCAAGTCAGGCTCACTCGAGTTCGGCTCGTTGACAGCCCTAGTTAAGTTGAGATGTTCATGATGCATCGTTCTTACTCTACAAACATGCTGGATAGTGGTTCGCACATCAAAATTTTAGTAAGCTATACGATATACTACTGATACGAACAGAAGCAAAACTAGCTTCAAAGCTTTGCTCAAATATCTGGACCAATGGGATTAGCTATGTAAAAATAACGCCAAGTGTCCACTAGTTCTTGTTACATAGGGCACCACGTTAATACTCTCCTTGCACACGAGATTCACATGGTGTGCCAATAACTGGCGCAGCCGTCGGCACAGGCAGGCATGCATGTGCCTTGTCCATTCCGCACTGTCTATGCCAACCCCTTGTAACCCAGCTAGATTATTCGCTCTCCAACAACGAGTGGTGATGCGTACTCGGCGCTAATTAACATCCGAAATTAGGTGAACGATCGAGTCATCAGTCAGTACGTACGGCTGTTAATTTCTTTGCCACGCGCTGGAAGAGTGTTTCGTGGCCCTATCTACTTTACGTGTAAAAAGGACCTTAATTTATTCTATTGCATGCATGATTACCTTCCTTCCTTCCCCCAGGCCGCAACAGGAACAGAGCTGCACACGCTTTGCAGTTCTTCTATTGTTCTTGAAAATCGTTAGGCGCGCGTGGCAAAAGATGCATTTTGTTGACTTTGTCATCGGGCCATACGTGAACGGCTTTAGTAACAAAGCAAATGTAACTAGGTCATGATCAGTACGTGTCCCAACAAATCAGCAATTATGGAATGGCTGCTGAATTTGGACAACGTGCGTGCGTGGGTTCCGGATGAACATTGCGAGGATTGAAGGGGAATGCTGTGCAGGGATATGAACACAGGTTGAGAGCGCGATCAAAACGAACGTTGTGAGTTACTCCCTCAGGTTCTAAATTGATGTTGTCATTAACTTCTAACAATATTTTTGATCATTAATCTTACTCAAAAAATCGGTACAAATATGTAAAATTATAAATCATATTTCAAACACTTTTGACAATAAAGCACATTACAACAAAATATATGAAATGTATCATATTTTTTAATAACATAAATGGTAAAAGTTGATATTAAAAGTCAACGGTGAAATCAGTTTAATAGCAGAGGAAGTGTTACCCTACGGAACATACTTCCTTCATTCTTAATTATTGTCACCGTTAACTTGTAATATCAATCTTGACTAATTATTTTATTAAAAATACAATAAATATTATATATTTTGTTATAATTTATTTTATCATTGAGGATGTTTGAAACACGAAATTATATTACACATCTGAACTAACTTTGGAACAAGATGAATAGTCAATGTTGATATTAGTATTCAATGGCAAAAACAATTATGAAATATGGTGCTATGAACAAATTTGTGTGATAATTAACAATTTGTTCTACAGTTAACTAAACAATCTTTTAGTTATTACATACAGAACTAGAACTATTAATCTATCTCTGGAATGATCATACGCACACAGATCAGATACGGGCTATCCAGAGCAGCTGCACATGTGTTGTATTGTTTTGCTTCAGCCTCTTTTAATTAATATTTGACGACATGGGCTCATTCGCTCTCAATACATTATGCAGCTAGCTAGTAGCTGTTTGATTGATTTGATAAAATGTTAGTTCAAAAGTGTCGATCGATTGGCTAGGCGCGAAATTGAGCAATATCGATAGTACTCAATCATCTGTAAAAGATGATGATACTCATCGCAACATTATCGTTTATGAAAAGGACATTGGCTTTTTAAGTTAAAAAGGAAAAGGACAATAAGAATCTGATTGGGCCACAAGGATCCTGCAAGAGACCTCTGATGTCGTTGTTGCAACTCCTCGAAACTCTGATGAATCTTTTATGTGCGAACTGTGACGATGATATGGCGGGTATGATTTATCAAATTAAGTGTTTGGTTAAATTATGATTTATAAACCAATTAATTGTTTTGAGAAATTAATAATTTGATCATGTATAGTTCTTATTTTATAGACACACTGGATAGCAGTTGCACATGTATTGCTAGTCTCAAGATACAATTAAGGTTACAGATTGCCATTTTGATACACAAATTGTCTTATACTGATATATAGTTTATTTATTCATATATATTAAAACTAAATATAAAAACATTTTCCTATTCCACATTTCAAATTTGAACTTTTATGTAAATCCTAATTTATTATTTCGAATAGTGGTTAATTTTCCTTTTTATATCTATAGATTATTAAGGGGTATAAATCAAAAGTTATGAAGCAGAGTTCTAGATATCTCGATTTAGAAATAGTATTTAAAAATATAAAATAAAAAATAGTTCATTCTCAATCGAATAAAGTTTAGAAAACTCTAGATGTAACTAGCACACATCAGCATCTTAAACCTATAATAATAGACTACTTTATGGAAATCTGGTGGAAAAGTATGTGATATATATTCTGATCCAACATTGATATAATGTTACATCAGCTTTATCGAGGTTAGATATTAATGTTACAACATTTTACTGTACAAACATGCGGATTAGTGGTTACAAATTTATCTAACACCTCGTGATATACACATAGGCTTGGTAAAACTATTTTAATATTCATGCTG
>BCLG01000020.1:143979-196816 GCA_001602295.1 Zoysia matrella | reverse complement strand
TTCATCAAAAAAAATATTTGCACAATATATATAATTTATATTATTAAAATTAATTAAATTTATCAAAATCATTGGTCAAAGTTGTAATGAACAAAACCTAAAAATAAGCTTCTGTTGAAAAAGAGGAAGTAAGTAGTAATAAACAAGATATAAGTGCGGTAAAGCCGCACAATGTTTCTGATTGTTAACTTTATATTTATTATAAGAGAATCTAAAATGTAAGAAATGGAACATACTATTTCCTTACATCTTAATATAATGGGATACGTAACAAGATAATATTAAGTTGAGTACTCCCTCCAGTCCCAATATTATTGACGTCCTGCTTATTTGTAGTTTGGCTTCTAATTTCTGACGTTTTGTACTATTAAAGCAATTTGGGACTAAATTACCCTTCATTGATCAACGCACCAGGGGAAATAAAACCAGCAGCGTAGGAGGGGATTCGATCTCACCATCCGCTGAACCAATGTGCTCACGGTAACCAGTTGGAAAGAGAGAGACATTTGTATTGAAGGTAGCATCGAGGGTATTTATTGTTGGTACAAATGGAAAAGTACACTTTCATTAACAGTGCCTTGGTATGTGAGATTTCTCCAAAATGTCAGAAATTTTGAGATCGGAGGGAGTATATTATATAAACAAATTGGTTAGTGATTGCACATGCATTTAGCATCTCGTGATATACACATAATCTTGGTAAAATAACTTTGATATACATTCGTGTTTTAGTATAAATAGTTTGTTTACATATGTTAGTTATTTATAAATGTATTGTTATTAGTTTTACATGTTAAAGCTAACTTTTTAATAACAAATTTTAATAAATTAATTTAACAATTTGGCTCTCGTCTATTAAGGATCTAAATATAATATAAACATTTTATAAAATTTAATATATATATATATATATATATATATATTACACAATTAATATGACAACATTCACACAATTAAAGAAAAAATGTAGTTGTTTGAGAAAAATTAAGTCTACACAAAACTAGAACAGCATATTAAATTTAAAAAAAATAGAGCAGAAAAAAGGAAGTAAAAATAGATATATCGCCTACCGTAACTACTAATAGCATTATTATGTATCATCAATGAAGAGAAAAAATATTGAAAAATAATTCCTTTTTAAACCATCAATTTAAGCTGATAATCAACACACAAAAAAGAAACTCATTCAGTTATTTTCTTAATGTCATGATCAACTATTGTTGTTCTAACATTAAATAAAAGTTTCTTGATGAAGGACATCTTTTTATATGAATTCTAACTGATTGACATGATATGATAAATATAATACATCAATGTTCAGTAAGCCATAGAATACATATAGATGATAAAGAATAGAAGCACAACCTAGCTTTAATGCTTCGCTGAAATATCTAAACCGGCGTGATTATCAATCTAAAAATATTGGCAAGTGTCCACTAGTTTTTGTACTTACTTGCACGCGTGATACACATGTTGCGCCAATTACAGGCGCAGACGTCCGCACAGGCAGGCATGCATGTGCCTTGTCCATTCCGCGCGGTCTATGCCAACCCTGGTAACCTAGGGCACGTTTGGTTACTTGCATTTGGCTCAGCCAGACTCATCAGATGCAAGTTTCATTTGATTGATTACTTGTACAGAGGTCTCATTTGATTGACCTGGCTCAGTGAATACGAAAATTTTCGGCGTTTCCCAAGAGCCTGGCTCACTCCGTGCTGCGCGCGCTCCGACCGATGGAAAACTTCGCTTGGCGCGCGTAACAACCAATCATCTTTTCTGCCTAACTAGATTGTATGCATACAAGCAACCAAACAACACTATCTTATATGACTTTGACCTGTCTTGTGTGAGCCTGAATGAGTATTATGAACCAAGCTGAGCTGGTCCAAGAAACCAAACGGACCCCTAGCTATACTCGTAGATTATTCACTCTCAAAAACAACGAGTGGTGATGATTACTTGGCGCTAATTAACGTCCGAATTAAAATGAGGTGAGCAATCGATTCATCAGTCAACATGTAGGCTGTTTCTTTACCGCCGGAAGAGCGTTTAGTGGCCCTAGCTCTATCTCCTTAACGTGTAAAAAAAGGACATTAATTTATTCTATTGCATGCATGATTACCTTTCTTTCCCCCAGGCCGCAACATGAACAGAGCTGCACACGCTGTGCAGCATCTTCCTCCCGTGAAAATCGTTAGGCGCGCGTGGAAAAAGATGCATTCTATTGACTGCCGTCGGGACATACATGAACTGCTGTAGTAACAAAACAAATGTAATATATGCATTTCTAGATTTAGTTAAAGTCAAACTTTTATTATTTTGACAACTAATAATATATAATTAATATATATAATTAATAATATTTTATTATATAAAAATTATATTTTTGAATTTATCATTAAATAAACTTTCATAAAAATTTTATTTTTATAAAAAAATAATTAATTTTTTAAATATTATTGATAAAAATTAAAAAAAATTTGATCTTATTTAAATCTAAAAATACTTATATTTTAAAACAGAGTCAATGTAACTAGAGAGCGGACCTGCTATCAGGTCAGTCAATACTCAATACGTGTTCCAACAAATCAGCGGTCACGAATTGGCTGCTGAATTAGGGAAAGGAACAACTGTAGAGAACGCGGCAGTTACTACTTATATTCCAAAATATAAATATTTTTTGATGTGAATAAAATCAAAAAAATTTAATTTTAACTAATAATATATTAAAAATTATATAATTTTTAATATAAAAATAAAATTTAACTTCTACTAAACTTAAAAATATTTATATTTTAAAACAGAGACAGTACATTTCAGGAGTCGATATCGGTCTCATGGTATGCATGGAAGGAAAGCTCGATGTGAAAGCTGCGGAGAGCTTCGACGGAGCTCCTCGACAACTTGCGTGCATGCCTATGCCTCCATCACGGGAAGCAACGTCTCGTGTCCCCCGAACATCTGCACCTGTTCGTTCGTGCGATAATAAACCGTCTGTTCTGCAGTTTGCTTAACTAAACAGTCTTAATTATTACCTACGGAGCCAGAACTAATAATGTATCCTTGGAATGATCATACGTACATAGTAGATCAGATACTGGTTATCCGGAACAGCAGCACATGCCCTGTTCTCTTCTGCTTCACCTTCTTTTAATTAATACTCTTTGGCGGCATGGGCGCATTGCGTTCTGAATATTTTTTACAACTATAGCTAGTTGTTTGATTGATTGATGCAAGGCCGGTTCAGAAGCGTCGATCGATCGGTTAGGCACGAAATCGAGCAATATCCATAGTACTCAATGATGTGTAAGGACGATGATGCTCGTCGCAGCAGTATCGTGTATGAAAAGGACATGGGCTTTTTTAATTTTCAAAGGAAAAGAACAATAGGAATTCAGATTGTGGTTGCAACTCCTAAAATCTCTGATGAATCTTCGTGTTCGGACTGTCGACATGGCGACGGTAAGGCGGATGCGGTTTATCCGGAACCTCACATGCATATGCATCATGCAGGCTGCTTGTTTGTATATACGGAGGACAATATTCGGTCCTGTTTGCCCTTCGTCCGTTTTGTTTTCCCGTTTTAATCAAGAAGCGGGACGGGCGCATCGCGTTCTGGATACTGTAGGTATTGCTGGTCGTTTCCAGCTCGATCAGAACGTCGATGGGGTAGCTAGACAGACGTGTACACAATGATTTCTAGGTAGCTCATCACACAAGCGTATCCTGTTCTAAGCTTTTCAGGAGAAGCAACGGATGAGTCCCGACAATGTTCACAGAACCGTTTAAAATCGATCAATTTTTATGATTTTTATCAAACTATTCTAATAGTTTTATAGGACAATCTGTGTTCGTTTTTAAAGTTTTAAAGTTTTAAAATTTTAAAAAATTGAAAATCCATAAAGCAGTCAAACCGATTTGTTTTTAAAAATAAAAAAATCATACCTGGAAAAATCATTTGAAAAACTGTAAAAACCGAACGGTAAAATGATTAAATTTTACTCTAAATTTTTTTTTTGTTATTTGTAGCGATTTTTATGGTTTTCACTGTTAAATTGGTACCGCGACCTGATGGCTACACAGCTAGGGCAACAAATTGATCCTTCAGAGATGTGCAGCTCTCACGGACAGAGTTATTGACTCCCACTCGAAGAGGTTGATTTGGTGCTTTGGGATCAGCAATCCCGCGGCCCTTTCCTGAAGTTTAGGTCATTTTCCAACCTCCCTCCGCCCACCCTCCTAGGTGGGATTATTTTCCGGCCCAGTATTTTTTTTTTATCTGTACAGCCTAGTGTTCCAATAGGTGGCCTTTTTTCATGTTTGTCGGCCCAGTCCATGTTTTTTATGCTTTTCTACATTAATCTGAGTGTTCAAAAATTAGATTTTCTACTGTTTTATTTTATTTTTTAACTTTATAGGAACAATTCATTTTGTTATTGGAACAATTAGTTTTTACCACTATAAAAATTAATTTTTTAATTGTGAAATAATTAAGATTTTTCTTTATAATTTTTTGTTTATTTTTTCTTTCCTTATAATTTTCTTTATATTTATTTATTTTTCTTTTCCAGATATTTAGACATTTCTATCATATTGATTTTACTATTGGAACGACTGATTTTTACTTTTGGAGTATTTTATTTTCACCATTAGAACCATCTGAATCTTAATGCTAGAACATTCAGTTCATTAATATGGAACTTTTAGAATTTTTAAAAATAAAAAAATTATATTTATGTGGAATATATTTTTCATTACTTTAAGAAAATGATGATTTAAATTTTCCTTCTTTATCAATTCATCGCAAAAAAAATTGAAGAAGAATGCTTTTCCAATATCCAATTCGTCTGTTTTAGTTCTGATCAACGCTTCTTAATTCGGTCCACTTCGAAAAAAGAAGAGAAAGTGTAAAACAGGGAAGCATAATCCATTATCGATTATTTCGGCCCACCATCCACAGCAACAAGAAAAAGTCCAGGTGCAGGGGTGGGCGTTAGGGATCTCCAGTTTCCTCAAAAAATCATCCAAAAAGTACTTGAACCAGCTAAAAAAATTTCAGAGTTCATTTTAGTTAGCTCCTCTAACAGCTCTATTTAAATATAGTTTTAAACCAAGTGAACAATCAGTCCCACGGTTAGTTGCAGGAGAAAGATAGAAGTAGGGATCACAGAAAGTTCTTCCGATCTACCTCCGGATGAAAAGATTTCTGGGACCACACTTTTTTTTCTTATAATTTAATTTAAGAGAAGTTAATGAGAAGCTTTTAAAAATGCTCTTAGCAGGATTAGATTTGACATGAATAACATAATAGGACCCCCAGTAATTCAGGCATTCTTCAGCTACGCATAGCTAGCTGAGAAGCAACCTTCGCACACTCTGTTCATTGGGCCATTTCTTTTTGTCTGGTCCATCACGAGTTAATCGGCCACACCTCCATGCACTCCTAAACCTAGCTGCTGGGCAGAGCTAAGTTAATTTTTTCTCCTCAAAGATTTTTATTTTACAATTTTAATTTCTTTTTTATTTTTTATTAGTTCCTTATAATTCTTTTAATTTTTAAATATTTTATTTTTTATTTTACTTTATTGTGCTCATGCATGTATCCACGAAATATTTATAAAATTTTATTTTTATTACACAAATAATTATTTTTGCTATTGGAATAAAATTTTCACCACTGGAAAGATTAAACCATAATACTAGAACATTTGATTTATCAAGAGTGAACATTTAAAATTTTAAAAATAAACTCAATTTTTATAAGAAATATATTGATACGAATCTCATTATTTTGTATTAATTCTCAAGAACATAAAAGTTCAAATGAATTGAAAAAAGTTATAGTTTGAAAGAAAAAATGATTTAAATTTGAAATACCATCAAAATCTAAAAATCCATAGCCCACTGTCATAGAAGTAGGCCACCGACCAAGCATGGTTGCGAATTAGGCCCAGTAAGGTCGGCCCACTATCAACAAGCCCAGGTGGGCTGCAATTTGACATAGGCGGAATATAACATGGCCCCAGTAATCCAGCGTTGCCCGCTAGACTCTTCTTGCTAGAACACTTCAGGAGGCAAAATCAGCTCTCAGTTTGAGCGAGCGATGCTACGTCTACGAACGAAACTTACGAATTTTTTACGGACTGAGAGGTAACAATGAAAATGGCTGTAGAGATCAGGGGGGTTAGCTGTGAGAGAGTACGTAACAATTTCGTAAGTTCTCTCCGTAGGTGTAGAATTTCTCAGTTTGAGCCCCCCGTTTGTTTCTTAGGCCCAGGCGGGTGGGAGGGGTCTTGCGTTGATGGGCTAATTTGAGAGCAGGGAATGGTGGGCTTAATTGTGGCCTTGTGGGTTTGCCGATGGACCGCATCATAATCTCCATGTCATGTGTGCCCTACCTATGGCCCGATCATGAGCTTGATTATATCAAACACTTAAATTTATACAGTATCAAATAAATTGTTTTGCCAAACATTCTTAACTTAAAAAATTACTTATGTGGATACGTTGGATAAATGATTTTTATGAATAAACTATAGTATAAAATTTTTTTAATAATCATAATCCCTATCAAAAGGCCTAATTCTTCGCAGTAGACAGGTTATTATCTTACAGAACAAAGTGGCAAGGTTTGCTTTTTAACAGACAAAGAACTGCACACAGGTGATCAAAAACAGATGTTCATCAGTCTCTATTCATCTCCTCTATCCACGATGATGTGATCTGTGTGTATGGAATTTATCCTGCGAAAGACCAAAGCGTAAAGCAAATCTGAATCTGAATTACTGACCAACGACAACATCGGTCTTCGTCACTGCCTTGACTTGCTTTCTCAAAAAAGTTAGTTTTTCCGTCTCTGAAGACTCTCTTGCAGTCGGGGTCAGTCCTGTCAATCTCACCACTTAAGTCCCCTGAGGAAAGAATCTCAAATTTTACATCTTTTTTAGAATTGAAACAATATTCCCTCCGTTTTAAAATATTGACAATATTGATTTTTAACATCAACTTTGATCATTTTTTTATTTAAAAAAGTATAGTAAATAAAATAAAAAATAAAAAAGTTGGCAGCATCTCTATATTTACAAGGATCACATAAGAATCAAATTGATATAACAACTTAACAAAGATAATAATGCATAAAAAATATGTTTTACAAATAATAGTTCTCAAGATTATAACGAAACTAAATTATTAAAAAGAAAGCATGAAGACATTAAATACATACTTGTGTGTGAGATGCTGCTTTCCTAGCAAGCATCAAGTAATGTCGGCATGAGATGAAACATTTCAGCAAACAAACTTAGTTTGATAATTTTTGTAAACACGAGTTGAATTAAATAATGATTTAAAGGGATGCATAAAACAACATAAATAATGTGTAAACAATAATGATAACGATAAAATATTGAAGCACTACTAAGAGTGTAAACAATACCACTTCATTTCCACCAGAACATTTATATATTATCCACTTCACGGACGTATATGGATGTAATGCCATTAACATTTTTAAATTGCAGCTATTCTCGAGGATGTACTATGCGTACTGGTATAATCACAATCATAGATCGTTGAGAAAACTTATGTTTGTGATTATCATGCTCATGATATCAACATTATAACAATTATGCATCCACAATTTCTCTTCATGCATCAGTCTAATAATAGATGGTCTCCCTAATTACCCTTCCAATAAATGACACAAGTATAAAAGCATATCCTCGGATTGACCATCGGTCTAAGGGTGAAAAAGAAACACTAAAAGAAAGCTTTGTACCTAAAGCATTTTGTAGGTTGTGACAAAGTTTGGATACCTATGCTAGAGTTTGGATTCATACTTTGAGTTTTGGTCAGAAACAATAGACTTAGACATACCATAAAACTTCAACACTTCCTTCATATTTAAAGTAACTAACACCTCGGCTGGATTAGTCTTCATTTGGACAAAAAGTGTGCGACTTAGCGACTGGATCAACCAGTCCATATAGCATCCCTACCTCAAGGAGAATAATTAGATAAACCAAGCACAAAATTCATAGTGATGTGCTCTCAGTTCCACTTCGGAATATCCAAAGGCCTCTATAACCCTGCAGAGCTCTTATGCTTAGCCTTCACCAGCTGTTAAACACCACAATCTGCCACTTACATGGCAATATCAACCAACGTTCACCGTCCTCCACTAGAAGGCTAGAAGCTCTACGTAAGATCCATATCCATCTGTGTTGCCCTCTATATTATAGAAGGGCCGCAGGGGCTATACATCGAACACAAAGTAACATCTGCGAGGGACCAACCAACCAATAAACGAGATCACTGCTCCAAACAAAGCAAAGCTTGAGTCCCTCTGAAGCAACGGCACTGTACTACGTGGCATCTTACTGAGAGCCGATCGAGAGACGGTGCAGCGGCTGGTCGACGCTGAAGACCACTTTGAACGACAGATCGCTGCGTCCTGTTGCCCACGCCTGGTCCCGTCCACCACACTCGCGTGCGTAGGTGCGCGCCCACCACCACGCGTGCATGGCCGTGCCCCTGGCCATGAACTGGTAGCTGTACCTGATGCCGACGACGAGCAGAGAAGGTCAGGAGGAAAGCATGCAAGTTGCCATCACAGATCTGGGGGGTTGGTAGCAGGTAATCACTAATCAGGCTCGAGAGGAATTCCTGCTACCGACTAGTCCCATTGCTGCACAGCAGTATGCATCGAAATAAAGCAGGGGACCCTACAAGGAACAGCAGGTTAGGAACACATCCACTCCTTCCACAGGCCAAACAAACTGAAAGAGAGAGAGAGCCGAGTTGAGGAGTCAGCGAACGTAACTGACTCACTCACTCACAGTGGGTGATTAACGACCTCACCTACGCCAACAACGCCGTCCTATTCCAGCTCTGTTTCGTACTGTACCCCCTTTCACAATTTCGTCAATGCTGGGCAGCGACGGCGCTGTTTGTGCCCCGAAAGCAACTCCAACTTTGTGGACTTATCCCCAGATTATTAAAGCGAGTGATCGGAGCAGACGCGCGAATGTGTGACGCCGAGTAGACTTGTACGTACTCGCCAACGACGATGGTTACGGCTAGCGAATGTGATGGGAACCTTGCCGCTTTGCACGAAAGGATACCAGTGGCCGGTTGAACAATCGACTGAACGAATAATGGCGTCTGCCGAAGTTTGGGCATGCATCTCGTTTTCAGATCGATTACACTGGCGAGCAAGCGAGCACTCGCCTGTAGAAATGTTAATGGTGCTGTTCTGACTATTCTAATCTAGCTGTTAGCATGACACAGGCCTAGGTTTTCTGCGATGCGACGACGTACGGCCAGTAAATAAATACAATCAACGTTAAGGACAGACAGAGCCGCTGTCCTTGTTTTGCGATTACTAAGAGACTGCCCGTGAAAACGGGCATAAATCATCCTGCTTGTAGGCCTAAAAAAAGTACGGAAATTTTCGGTTTCGATGGTGTTTTGTTATTTTTTTTATTTTTAAATAGATAGAGAAAAATAAAAACAGTTACGAAATCGGTATAGACTTTTTTTTTGACTGTTTTAACAGAAATCCCATTTCTAACAGAAATTTTTCTGTTTTTTTACTCTTTTTTCTAAATACGGAAATAAGATCTCATTTGAACATATTTTATGAAAAATAAAAATTAAAAGTTGGAAACCAAATAACATTTTATTAATAATATGTTGTTAGATTGTATGTTATGAATTTAATTGCAATTTGTATTATATATATTGTAAGACTTGAATGAATTTTTGATATTTATTTTATTTATATTTCTGATATATTTTTCGATTATCGACTGTTTTATTTTGTTTTCAAACTTCGTATTTATCCGTTTGTTTCTGTTTTTATCTTTCTCGTTTTTGTTTCTATCTGGTATTGTAAATATGAAAATAAAGATGATTGAAGTGTTTTTCCGACCGTTTTCGATCGTTTTCAGCCCTACCTAGTTGTTGTAACTCACAACGATTAGTAACCGTTTATGTTCGTTCAGCTTCAGCTTTTGTTAACGGAACCCTGAGGGACCTCGTGTCTCGCCTGATCCCTTCACAACGACGTCGCCCGAGTGCTATGGATTTGTTCGGCTCATTGTGTGTACATACGCGCAGATCGGGGTCCTAAATAGGTGTGTGGGATTGGAATTGGATAGACGTATCAGTGACCTCTATTGTGCAGAGTATCCACATCCGCGTGCAAGATTTTCCAATGTCGGGGAGAGAATCCGACGACACCGAGAAGCGGACGTGCGATTTTGTCCGCGAAAGACCTGTTATCTTGCTATGAACAGAGCCACTCATACTCCATTACTCCACCAACCAAATGCAGGAAAAACACTGGCGGCAATCAGCCAATCCGTATCACGGCTATACTAGATGCCGAGCTCCATCGCAATCGTAACTCATGTGTACAGTGCACTCAGCGACTTGTCTGCGTTGCCTATCATCACTGGGTACCTTTCAGACTTGTCACAGTCACCTAAGATAGCCTTCGTAGCTCACTGACACTTGGTTCACCAGCTCTCTCTGAGGCTGAGCTGAGGAGGAGATCGGAGAACGACTACAGAGAAACCGCGCCTGTGCCAAAGACAAGCTTGAATAACGTGGTTCGGACGAAGAGGACGGCACTTTCGGTAGCCGTTCAGCAGTGATGGAGAATCACCATCGCTGACTCAGATGGTAGTAGTTCCATTCGTAACAGTCATTTACTGCAAGTCTCCAACTCTCAGGAGACAAAGTTCTATTCCTAATAGTCCTCTACTGCAACCCTCCAACTCTCTGAGAGGTTTGGTGGCGGAAGAAAGCGAAGCACCTCTTCAGAGAGTAGTCTGGTGTTAGGCGTTCAGTTGCCGAATGCCAATATCATGGCCTCGCACCTAACTTCTCTTTAACGGGCAGAACGAGTGACGACCTGCTAGACGGGGGACTAGCACAGTTTACGTTCGACGACGTCCTTCTCCTCCTGGTTATGGACCTGTATAAACTTTCGACTTGCTGATCGCCGTGTCTGCACGAGCAAACGTGTCCGGCCAACTCAACCGCACGGACGACTCGCGACGACTTGCTCGCAGCCTCACCTGCCACGCATGGCCGCCGCCTCCAGCCACCGGCCAGCTCTTCTTGCACGGCGGCCATGCGTGGACTCGATTCTGACGTTGTGACTATCCTCCTGTCCAGCAGTCATCTGACGACGACGAAACGAGTCGCGCGTGAATGTGACTCCCTACCAACTCCCGATCGATGATTGGCGCACCGGCGTCACGGATCCGATCCTGATCCTATCGTCGATCGGCGAGGCGCTGCAGTCCCTAGCGGCTATATCTGGGCATTCAGACCGCCCCGCACGGCACGGATCTCGTCACAGCCCGCCCAGGCACGACGGGCCGGTCGGGCCGCGCCGCGCCGTGCTGCAGGTCCTGTGGTCGGCCCGTGGCACAGTCTGAACAAGGCAGAATTGTGTCGGGCCGGCCCGATCAGCCTGTCAGGCTGCAGGCACGCCCATCAGACCCGTTACCAATATTGTTCAGAATTCAAAGATATCACAGAATTGAGAGATCAAAATTTTTAGAACAGCTTAAAACAGAGCACAAGCACAGAAAACAATATTTATCAAACTACTACTTTATTGAGCTATTTAACTTTTTGGCTGCCTCATTAAAAACCTTGCTAATAAAAAAAAAGAGTACAGCCCAGCTCTAAATTCCAGTCACATACAAGATATTTATAAAGGTATAGTATTAGTCAGTCATCGACAAATTGACTAACATGTTCATCCAAATACAAATGTTCGAACTTATCCACTATTTCTTTATCCTCTATGTCGTACTGTTCCTTTGCATCTCTACGTTCCCAATCTTTGACACACGTCAGCATCTCCACCATATCGCTGGTCAACGAGCGCCTCCGTTCCTCAATGATCCTGCCAGTAAAACTAAAATCAAATTTTGAACTAATAGTAGAAGTAAAAACAGTCATAATATCCTTTGCTAATATAGATAATATGGAGTAAGTCATTTTATATGCTTGCCACCAACTAAAGATATCAAAATCATTATTAAACTCAGTAATACTTTCACTGTCACGATAAGAATTTAGTTCAGAAACATGTCCACCAGGTGTTAGAGTAACAGAAGTACTAGTTTCAAAATCACAAAAGATATGACTCTATGCTGTTTTTTTCTTACCAGTGCCGGTTGCTTGATGTGTTGGCCTTTGCAATCTAACTGCTCTAAACTTAATTTTATACTTGTTAAAAAAGTGAGTTAGTTCTAAACACACATTCATAAAATAAGATAAGTAATCAGTGCCAACAAAATTTGGTAACACTCCAAGGAGTTTATTAAAGCCTTTCATCTTAGCTCTAGGATCTAAAAGAAAAGTAAATGAATAAAGCATAGGGATGTTTTGCTGGTATTTAAGAAATTTGAACTTCATAGGGACAACTGATTCTCTAAGCAATTGATTATTTTCATATTTGCATAAATGCTTAGCAATCAATAGAATATGATGCAACATTAGTGGAGAAGTTGGATAATAAACACCAGACAGAGCTACTGTGGAATCATAAAACAACTCAAAGAATTTTAAAATTTTGTTACCAACATATCAGTGATCATCAGTCAAAAGTGGTCTAGCACCAACAAAAACTTGACAATTAGCACAGATAAACACACCAAAGAGATCTCAGTATGGAACCAAGTGCTACATCATTAGATAAGTGCTGTTCCATCTCACATCCATATCTAAAGCAAATTTACGAGGCCTAAATCCAGATGCAATGCAAAATTGTTTAAATAAAGCAATACGTTGATTAAATAAATTTAGAAATGATATTGCAGTTCTAAAATCCTCTAAAAATGGCTTCAAACGTTTCAATCCAGACTTAACAATCAAATTTATTATATGACATGCACATCTTTGATGCAAAAGTAGATCAAAATCAACATAACCACTCAATTTTGGAGTTAAACACCTAATGACAGCAGTATTTGCAGATGCATTATCTAAGGTAACAGCAAATACCTTATCAATCAAATTAAAATCATGTATAACACCTTCAATACGTTCAGCTATATTATCATCAGTATAGGACACATCAATCAGTCGTAAACCAACTATTTTTTTCTGTAATTCCCAATCAGAACTGACAAAATGTATAATCACATTAAGATAGCCCTCTTTAGCATTGCCAGACCAAATATCAGAAGTAATAGCAACCGAGGATACAGTATTAGTCAAGCTTTCAATCAATTTAGTACGTCTAGTTTCAAAATATTTAACGATATCACGACCAGTTGTTCTCCTAGACACACCACAGAACTTAGGGTTATGAGCACGCTGAATATATTCTTCAAAGGCACTATCAGATTCAGCAATACCCAAATTAAGATCATTCTTAGCAATCAACTTAACTAATTCAACCCGAGCTACTTTAGGATCGTAAACCCAATTACAAACAGAGCCATCATCAAACAAGTTTAGCATGCTTTGGGTGTTACAAGTACGAGCAGCTCTAGAAACACAAGCCTTCTTATGTCTAGCCAAGTGCCCTGTACTACCACTAGATGTGGTACTCAACTCTTTCTTACAGATAGGGCACTGAGTGCCATACCTTTTCTTGATGCCATCCACTGTGTTGAAGAGCTCCTTAAAGTGATTCCATACAACAGAGCTGTTGCCACGGCCTCTTTTGGAAGTGCTACTCAAAGCACCTTGACTCAAAGGATTGGTGCCGTCGACCTCTTGATCAACCGGAGCAGGGACAACAGGCTCAGATGCTGCAGCGCTGCTGTCAGCCTCCCGCGAAGAACCGGTCATCACTCCGATCAGATCCAGATGCCACAGAGGCCTGGCCACGTGACACCACAGCGAGGCGGCGAGTCGGGGGTTGCAGGCAGCTCAAGTGCTGCCTGCCTCCTACCACTGCTCCAACGCCGTCGAGCATCAGCAGGTAGTAGGAGACGGAGCAGATCTAGATCAGAGCCGAGGAGGCGACTACCAGAGAAGGAAGAAAGAGATGGCGGGGAGTAGAGCCTAGAGGGAGGGAAGAGATGGCAGCGAACCAACGGGCGACAGCCGTCGCGATGCGCGCGAATCTCTGGATCGAAAGCAACGACAGCGGGGTCGGCGAAGGCTAGGGTTCTCGAGGGGCAAGGCGACGAGCTGGGGGCTGCAGGCAGCCTACCTCCTACCACTGCTCCGACGCCGCCAAGCACCAGCAGGCAGCAGGAGACGGAGCAGATCTGGATCGGAGCCGAGGAGGCAACTACTAGAGGAGGAAGGAAGAGATGGCGGCGAGTAGAGCCTAGATGGGGGGAAGAGATGGCGGCGAGCCGGCGGGCGATGGCCAACGCAGTGCGCGCGGATCTTTGGATCGGAAGCAATGACAGCGACGGTCGGCGAAGGCTAGGGTTCGCGAGGGGACGGCGACGGGTGACGAGGATGACGAAGAGAGCGACTGCGCGAGTGGGAAGTGGGAACCGAGGCTAGGGTTCGCGAGGGGACAAGAGTCACGGACTCACGAGACGGCATCCGTGCGCTTTTATACGGGGTGCGGCGCGCCACGCGGGGGCCAGTGGGCTAGGCGCTTGGGCCGCGGCCTGCCTTGGCCTCTAACCGATAGAACTCAAACGATAATCGGGCCGTAGTAGGCCCGGCTCCTTTTCGGGCCGTGCTCGTGTCTGGGAGACGGCCCAGGCACGGCCCACTCCACAGGGTCGTGCCGGCACGGGCCCGCCTAAAACCGGGCCGTGCCGTGTTCGAGCTGGACCGAAAGCAACGGGCCGCCTCTCGGCCCGAAAAGCCCGGCCCACGCGCCCAACTATACTAGCGGCCATGGAGTTGGAGAAGCAGCTGACAGTGATTCCTCGGAGGAAGATACGGAGAAGTGCGGCGACAGACTGTCAGTGTAGATGTATCAATCGTGCGTGCGTGCCAGTGCCTCTTGGATTGGATTAGAGCAGGAAGGAAGGAAGCATGCCTTGTTCATTTTTTTTTTCAGATAATGGATAAATGATCCGGCCTTTTGCTAGTGCTTGCTGCATATTTCGGCCTGGCGAGCACGCCTTGTTCATGACATCATTACATGTTTCATTATACGATGATTATTCAGACGCAATGGCCTACTACTCGCTAATCAAGATATTGAACCC
Source organism: Zoysia matrella (assembly GCA_001602295.1). Lineage (NCBI taxonomy): Eukaryota > Viridiplantae > Streptophyta > Magnoliopsida > Poales > Poaceae > Zoysia > Zoysia matrella. Next base: position 181,658 of record BCLG01000020.1, on the reverse strand, counting down.
GTGATCGATCGACTTTCCATCATCCCAATTAAAAGCCAGCGCTCCGCTTTGCGACCTTTCGTCCCTGTCATCTCTCCTTTTCATAGACAAAAGCCACGCCTAGCGTCTCAAGAAAGCACTGCCCTATATCTATAGGAGCATGGTAAATCATCAGGGTTTTACAGAGTAACAGTAGCATGAACCTGAAATTGAAAGGGAGATAGCCACAACCAGGACGAACTTCTGTGGCGTTTGGCAACCCGGAAACGAGGAGTGGGCTTGAGATTGAGAACCGAACAAATAGTTAAAAACTAATAGGATAGATAAATGCATAGTTTAGATTTTCACTTTCATATCCTAATCTCATTTTCAACCCACATATCTTGTTACCCAAACAACTCGTTATCCTTCAAAAAAAAAAAACGACGAAGCCATCATATCCACCCAAGCTATCAGTTCTGGGAAAGGCACTTCGCCTCACGGGCGGACGTAGGTTTCTGCAGCGTGAGTGCGTCCACCCATTTCTTTTCTTCTCCACCCAACTAACAGCCGCATTCGATTTGGCACCATGCATTTGGTGGCGCCAGTATAACTAAATATCATCAGGGGAGAGAAAAAAAAAACAGAAGGGTGGGGCTGCCAATAACTAAAAATCCAGCGCCAGTGGAAGGGGAAGAAGCAAAGTGGCTCCCAAAAGATTAGGCGGCTGCACACCACTGGAGCCGGATTGGTCGCGCGCTCGTTCGTTCCCAGTTGCTGTCCGGAGAATATCCTGCGGTTCGAGCAAGCGTGATCCCCGTGTTCGTTACCTCGTTGTGCCTCTCGAGCTGGGGAAGGTGACTGACTCGCATCGTGATCGTCCGTCCTGCTGTAAAGCGTGGGCTGCTGCGCCAACTTGGGACGAAGTTACCTAACCGTTCCACTTTGAGAAGCACTGGGTTTCCGGCCGGACGGCGGCAGGCAGGATTCGTGGTCGCTGTCTTCGTGATGGCAACTTCGCAGAGGAGTAGAACAGCCTACGAACGCACGATACGCGCGCGGTGTCTAAACCTCGCCGGGCCTCGTCTCATCTTATCTCGGCTCGCCGGTGCTCTCCGTTTCCAAATTACTCCGAATCATCTTTAATATTAATTTAAAAATAAGTTAAAGTTATTGGGCAAATGATATAAGAGGAGGGCCCATGCTGTTTCACAGCAATTGCCATCCGTGTGGTTGCCCAGATATATAGGGTTCAACTAACTCTGGAATATAAAAACCTTATGTAGTAGACGCCTGGGTTGTCATCCGATAATTTTTTTTTTTTTTGAAACCTCACCCGATTATTATTGGAACAGTGCGAAAGGGACAGATGGACCTGATCGTTTGGCTTCGGTTCTGCAGTAGTCCACGTCAAGTCAATTGGCTAATTTCAGCGTAACTGCTGAAAAAGTATCTCCTTATTTGACGGTTGACTCGTACGGATAAACAGGGATTATTTTAACTGCCACGTCTTAATAAGGCGGACAAGCAGGACTATAACCAGGAACGTGACCTTAAACAAAATAATGCAGGTCCTTGCATAGTTGCATTTCCCCTTACTGATATCCTAGCCATCGTTTACTTGAGCGCACTGGACGTGATGCATAGTCGAAACTCTGAACGTAGACATGAAACAGCGACGCCACGAGCCACGAGCCGACAGGTCTCCACCACCACTGTGAATGACTAAAGAAGCTACAGTTCATAGCGGAACTATTGGGAAATATCTTTACCACCCCTAGCAGCTTGCTAAACGTATCCTAGCGGAGGCATCGCAGGTTTTACATATCCTCACATGGGTGATAGCATTGGGTCTTGGGTGGGCGAGGCGTCCATCACCCGGCCCCGCCGCGCGAATGCGCGATCCACCTTGGCGATCGGAGAAAAGAAAAAGTCAACATTATCTTTAATAAATAAAAAAAAAACTGTGTATAAATAATAAAAAATTATGTCTATAATAAATAAATTTAAGTCGTTGATATGTGAAATCTAACAATTTTCATATGACACTGACTGAGAAAATTCGTCGATCGACGGCGAGGAGCACGCACCCCTCTTTTCTCACCGTGGAATGATGGCGGCGATGCGACGGTGGGTGGGGTACAATTTCCGGTTCCCGTCGGCAGCGGGCCAGGTCGGTTCCGGCACGCCTCCACCATCAGATCCACGGGCGAAATTAATTACTCCTAATCCTCAGTATGCGCGCACGCATTTGCCGTTTTGCTCCTGCTTGAGCTCGAGAAACTGTCGTCACCTTTTCGATGGACACACCACCGCGATGACGCGATGATGGATGTCTACGCAATCGGAACGCATGTGACGACTTCGGTGGAGATGAGATTAGAGACCACGGCCAGTCGGTCACGCATGTGTATGGGTACGCACGCACTTACTGGTCGCATCACGCCACGTTTGATGTCTTACTTCCTCGATTCTGACTGTGAGAGTACTATCGGAACGGAGAGAGTACTACACACCGGGAAACCAGGAATCCGTTTCCAGTCTCTCCTGGTCCAGAAACTACTGCTAGTCCTGTTCATATGGTCTATGGATGGATGAACTGGGGTAGGAAGTTGGTGATTGGTTCTAATTAGCATCGAATCTTATCGTTACAGCGTAAGCACGCACGCAACTTACTAAATACAAATTACAAAGTATTATACTCGTATATCATCAATCAATTTTTGATTTTTTAATTCATTTTTTATTTTTCTGTAAAGTGATTTTTTAAGTTAAAAGTGATTCTTTATAAACTTTTAAAATCAAGATAAAGAATTATTTCACAGAATTAGAAAAATTTTATAATTTTATAATTTATTTTAAAAAAATATTTCACAGAATCAAAAAAGAATTATTTAAAAAAAATAAGATTTGACAAAGCTCTTCTAATTTCTAATTTCTCTTCTAATTTCTAATTTTTTGTGTGAGAATTGAGAATTAATACAGGATCCGCGAGGGTGAGCAACATTGTGAGTTGTTTTCCTCATTCTGCCGAATTCCACATGGTGCCTCCTTTATTGGCCGTTTAGCGCCTGATGCAATCGGTCGTCTGCGAGACTGCGACGATGTAAAACTCCAAGCCAAAGTGACCGTGTTGCAGCCTTGCAGGCGGAGTAATCTCCCACGCATGTGCGGTCTCGGCAACGCTTTCGAGCATTCAAGAGGAAAAGAAACCCATGACCTGTGCGTGTCCCTGAAGCGAGAACTACTCCTCGGTCATCCTCTGGTACAAAGCAGGTCCGGCTGGCGCGCGTCACATCCCCCCACATGTGTGCCCGTGTCCGGCGCCTGGCGCGGTGGGACGGGACCGACAGACACACACGGTTTCCGCCGAGCACGAGATGGGCGCGGCAGCGCAGCGGCGGCGACGGCCAACGGCGAGCGACCCTGAGGCAAGGGGGTGCCTGGGATCCTCGCGGATGCCGGTACGCGCCCACGCGACGCCAGAAGGGGTCCAGGAGGACACCTGGGAGGCAGGCAGCCGGTGCTCATCCATCCAATCCAACGCTCCACGGAACACAGTCGGAGGCGCCAGTGACCGCCAGCACGTTACCAGAAAAAAAAAAACAAAGACACCAATGCGAAACATATCGTATGTCGGTCTAAAAAAAACGTATCGGATGTTGGCTGATGAAGTTTATTCCTGGCTTTCACCTTTTCTCCACCCTCGTATCGCCATTCACCCTTATTCGTCACAACGCTCCCTTTTAGCAGAAGCTAGTGAAGAAAATCTGATTTTAAGCGGCACTTTAGATTTCAGTTGGACGGATCGAGTTGACCGAGAGGACCGAAGAGTTTTTTTCAACTTATTTGATCAGTTTTTGAATTTTTAATTTTTTAAAAAATTAAACTTTAAACTAAAAACAAGACTACTGGTGAAACCGGACCAATTTTGCAATCCCTGGCACGAGAAGGGCCTGGCTCAAGTGGACTGGGCAAAGCGCCCGCTGCTGCCTCCGGCGCGCGCGGCGTCCAAGTTCCAGCCACCCGAAGCGCGTGGTGTCTCGGAGAAGTGCTCGCACACGCCACCCATGAACACACAGGACCGTGGTCATCCATCAGCGGGTGGTTACTGTAACCTAAGGCTAAGCCGCACGGATTAGGCTTCCCTTCTCTACTGCTCTCTCCATGTGGGCGACGCTGCTCGACCACGTGAGGGGTTTGACGGCACGACCCGCGTCGTCAGCAACCCAACAAAGCCAGTCTCCGCCTGTGTGTGTGTGTGTGTCGGTGTCGATTCGGCATCAGCGTTGCAACTTGATTCTTGCGGTAACGCGCGAGCTTGCGTGGGCAGTGTGCTGCGAATTATAACATTAAGGGAAACAAGTTTTAAATTACAAAATTCATCTTTTGATTAATTTTATATACTCAAAATTTTGGGATGGAGATAGAAAAAAAGTTTATCCTTCTTCACAGTACGAGAAAAATTACTGTCTCGAAAAGACAATACGCTTGTACGAGTAATAAACTAAACAAAACATGATAAAATTATAATCTGGATGATTTGAAACTCTGAGCTGTAGAGCGAAAACCTCACATCTATGAATACTCGAAGACAATCCAACCAGCCAGTCATTATAACCACCAGCCGGAGTTAGAGTGCAGTGGATGCTTGAACTGTGTTTAGATTGCTTTCAACAAATGCCTTTCCAAATTTTGATGAGCCCATTGAAATTTAGATGCTATTTGCTTCTTAGCTAAAGTTTAGATGACCAAATAAAATTTGGCAATGCCAGGGAAAAACCACACCCAACGCTGGCCGAAACCAGGGCGCTGGAAACGCTCGCCCGCGATTCCCTTATACGTCGCCAAAGTTCCATCGCTGATGTGGCGTTTACTCATTGGCTGCACAAAATTCAAAATCATTTGAATTGAAACACTTTTAACAATTATATCTCCCAATAGTATATCTGATTTAAAATCTGTTTTTACCATTAGACTCTTACAATTAAATCTATAAAACAAGATCTCACTAGAATATATTTTACAAAAAAATTATAATATTTTTTTAGACTCCACATGTCATACTAATATTTTTATCAAATATTGGTATGGTTAAAATTCAAATACAATTTTTTTATTTGTTACTATCAATTTGATAAAGTAATAATTCAAACATATTTTTTCTACAACGATTTAAAGTTACCCTCAATTCGATTTGATAAAAATTTGAAAAGGCTAACATTGGATATAAACCAAACATCCCCCTTATTCCTGCCGTGCCCAGCCGCCGATGCTGCTTGCCCGCCTGCGATGGTGAGTGGTTCGTGAGCTGCGGCAGCTGGCTCGCCTCGCCTCGCCTTCGCGTTTTTTATGTATATATGGTCGTCATGCCATGGAGGATACTGCCAGTGTCACTGCTGCTCGCTTTAATCACTCGAGTACACTCCGCGCCGATCTCTTTGTTGCTTCTCTCTCTCTCTCCTCCGAGCTTTTTCTCGCTTTCCCCTGCGGTGGTGTGGTGGCTGTAGTGGCCTCTCCGGCGGCAAGTGCGAAAGCTGCCAACTTTTCCTTACTCCTTGGCTTGTTCCTTCCCCAACCGAACCAGCAGCGACTTCATCGCAAGTTCGCATCTCAACTCTCCTCCGCTTTCAGATATCTCCTCCTGTTCTAATCTCCTCTCCTCCTGCTCCAGAATCGATAGTCTCGCTCGCTGCTCTGTCTGGTCGGTTACACTAGTAGCTAGTAGATTGCATATTCAGATTTGTGGTGTTCTTGCTATATGTATGGTTGCTTTTTAAGTTTGTTCTGTGAGGCACTGAGATGAAATCCACTGAAATGTGTGTGAATGTTGGTCTCTTGGCAGGTGAGGTGCTGCCGCTGGTATGCGGGAGCTAGGTAGGGATCATCATCAATCGTACGACGAGCAGCGGAGCAGCGGCGCACTGCGGTTCTTCTCGCGCCGAGCGGCGGTGCCGAATCTTGCCGTGGAGGAGGGTACGTGAGCGCGGGGTCGCGAATCTCGGTGTCCGGTGAGTGAAGGCGCGGCCATGCCGGAGTCCTGGAGAGACGCCGAGGCGAATGCCTCTTCTTCAGCGGCCAAGGCTGTGAGCCGGGGCGACGGCAAGAAGCCAGCGGCGGCCGGGGAGGCCTCCGGCGCGGCGCCACGGGTGCGGTTCCACAGGCTGTTCGCGTTCGCGGACTGCACGGATGTCATGCTGATGGTGCTGGGCGCGCTCGGCGCCGTGGCCAACGGCGCCGCGATGCCGTTCATGACCGTGCTCTTCGGCAACCTCGTCGACGCCTTCGGCGGCGCGCTCAGCACCCGCGACGTCGTGAACCGGGTCTCCTGGGTCTCGCTCGAGTTCATCTACCTCGCCATCTTCTCCGCGGTCGCGTCGTTCGTCCGTAAGTGAACTTCCTGTGCAGTAAGGTAGCGCGCCGACACTGAGCTCGCTCAGCTTTCGCGACTAATTTGCTGTTGAATCGTCTGTGCGAGCAGAGGTGACGTGCTGGATGATCACCGGCGAGCGGCAGGCGGCGCGGATACGGAACCTGTACCTCAAGACCATCCTGCGCCAGGAGATCGCCTTCTTCGACAAGTACACCAACACTGGCGAAGTCGTCGGGAGGATGTCCGGCGACACGGTGCTGATCCAGGACGCCATGGGCGAGAAGGTCGGCAAGTTCATCCAGCTGGTGGTCACGTTCTTCGGCGGTTTCATCGTCGCCTTCGTGCAAGGATGGCTGCTCACCCTGGTCATGTTGGCCACCATTCCGCCGCTCGTCATGGCGGGCGCGGTCATGTCGAACGTCGTGGCGAAGATGGCATCCCTGGGCCAGGCGGCCTATGCGGAGTCGTCGGTGGTGGTTGAGCAGACCATCGGGTCCATCAGAACGGTGAGCTGAGCACCAAAAAGCAAATCAGTCCCCAAACGCACATGGCCTTGTCGTGCCACAGGATTGAAGTCCCAGCAGAATGACACGTTGGCCGTGTTCGTGGTGCTGCAGGTCGCATCTTTCACCGGCGAGAAACGGGCAGTGGAGAAATACAACAAGTCCTTGGAGAGCGCTTACAAGTCCGGTGTTAGGGAGGGCCTCGCAAGCGGGCTAGGCATGGGCACGGTCATGGTGCTCCTCTTCTGCGGCTACTCGCTGGGGATATGGTATGGCGCCAAGCTGATTCTGGAGAAGGGATACACTGGAGCCAAGGTCATGAATGTGATCTTTGCAGTCCTCACTGGTTCTCTGTAAGTTCCTCTGTCATGGATGTCAAAAATTTTATTATAACCTGTTACAATACTTCAGTCATATTCTTGGTTACCAATCATTCCGTCCTTGCAAATTGCTGCTGGGGAATGGGATGGAGCCATCAGTCATAGGAGGGTACAACAGATAAAGTTGCAGTGTTTATGATGATTTGGACGTGTTAGGTTGGTTGCAATATATGTCTTTTCAGAAAATGATGCCGCCATGTTATCGTGTGCAAATTGCTTAACGAACTTTGGAAGGTTGACTGGTGCACTATTGAGTGATCGGTAGACCCTTTTTCCTTTTGTTTCAAGAAAGGAGTACTAATATATGGGACAATTGGTACCTAACTACCAACTCCTAGCGGCAGGTTCAACAGAACCCAAAAAATGCTCGTCTCCTTTAACAAGTAGGTGGCATCCATTGAACTAGGGCAATTAACTCAAAATGGTACGAAATCCACAAATAAAAGCAGCAAATGGTTTTCCCAAATTATTGACTTATGTACTGCTCTCTATCACCTCGCTGTTCTCCTTTACATTTTCTTGTGTAATATTCAGAGCACTCTTTTTTAAATTAACAAAGTAAACTGACAACTGATTGAAGAACCTGGTTCTTTCTTTATTTTTTTTATGATGCTCCCAGCTCTCTAGGTCAAGCATCGCCAAGCATGAAAGCATTTGCAAGTGGACAGGCCGCTGCGTACAAAATGTTCGAGACAATCAACAGGACACCAGAGATTGATGCGTATGACAGTACGGGAAAGAAGGTGGATGACATTCGAGGGGATATTGAGTTAAGGGATGTTTATTTCTCATATCCAACAAGGCCTGATGAGCAAATATTCAAGGGTTTATCTCTCACCATACCTAGTGGCACAACAGTCGCATTGGTAGGCCAGAGTGGAAGTGGTAAATCTACAGTCATCAGTCTAATTGAACGGTTTTACGACCCACAGCGTGGTGACGTTCTGATAGATGATGTGAATCTCAAGGACTTCCAGTTAAGGTGGATCAGAAGTAAAATTAGCCTTGTCAGCCAAGAACCAGTCCTATTTGCTGCAACCATAAAGGAAAACATAGCCTATGGCAAGGACAATGCGACTGATCAAGAAATTAGAGCTGCAGCTGAGCTTGCCAATGCCGCCAAATTCATAGACAAAATGCCTCAGGTCAGAAAGCTTTTCATTCAGCAAGTTTTAATTTTCAGTCAGTTCAGGTAATGGTGTGCAGCATGTATTGAGCTATATTTGGTCTCTGATATTTGGCAGGGTTTTGACACCTCAGTTGGTGAGCATGGAACACAACTTTCTGGTGGGCAGAAGCAAAGAATTGCCATCGCAAGAGCAATTCTGAAAGATCCAAGGATCCTATTACTGGATGAAGCAACAAGTGCTCTGGATGCTGAGTCTGAGAGGATCGTGCAGGAGGCTCTTGACAGGGTCATGACGAACAGGACAACTGTCATAGTTGCACACCGTTTGAGTACTGTCAGAAATGCTGATACCATTGCTGTCATTCATCAAGGATCACTAGTTGAAAAAGGTGAGTTTGTCAAATATACATGAGTAAAGTCCCTTTGTTTCAGCTCGTCTTTATACACCTTTGCTCAACCAATTAGCATTTTGAACCAGGTTCGCACAATGAACTTCTGAAGGATCCAGAAGGGGCTTATAGCCAGTTAATAAGACTACAGGAAGCAAATCGACAGGATAAGTCTGATCGAAAGGGTAGTTCAGGTGCTCGCTCAGGCAAACAAATCTTGGTAAATAAGTCAGCTAGCAGGAGCCATGATAACAGTAGCCACCATTCATTCTCGGTTCCATTCGGTATGCCTCTTGGGGTGGACATTCAGGGTGGTTCATCAAATAAACTATGTGACGATATGCCACAGGAAGTGCCTCTTAGCCGTCTGGCATCTCTGAACAAGCCAGAGATCCCGGTGCTCATTCTAGGTTCTATCGCCTCAGCCATCAGTGGAGTAATCTTCCCAGTCTTTGCGATTCTTCTGTCAAATGTGATTGAAGCATTCTACGAACCACCACATCTGCTAAGAAGGGATTCACAGTTCTGGTCATCAATGTTCTTGGTGTTCGGTGCAGTGTACTTCATGTCACTCCCTGTCGGTTCATACCTTTTCTCTGTAGCTGGGTGCAGACTGATCAGAAGGATCAGGCTGATGACATTTGAGAAGGTGGTAAACATGGAGATTGAATGGTTTGATCACCCAGAAAACTCAAGTGGAGCAATTGGTGCGAGGCTATCAGCTGATGCAGCAAAAGTTAGAGGACTTGTGGGCGATGCACTTCAATTGGTTGCACAAAACTTTGCAACTTTAGTTGCTGGTTTGGTAATTGCCTTCGTATCAAACTGGGAGTTATCACTCATCATCTTAGCTTTAATACCGCTCATTGGCCTCAATGGATGGATCCAAATGAAGTTTATTCAGGGTTTCAGTGCTGATGCCAAGGTTTGTCATCTTCTGTTGTTCCACCTTTACATTTGGATTCTTTTTTCTGCATCAAATTTGATTTAAGTTATCTGTGAAATGCAGATGATGTACGAGGAGGCAAGCCAAGTGGCCAATGATGCAGTAAGCAGTATAAGGACTGTGGCCTCATTTTCTGCTGAAGAGAAGGTAATGGATTTATACAAGAAGAAATGCGAAGGTCCCCTAAGAACAGGAATCAGGACAGGAATTATAAGTGGAATCGGTTTTGGTGTTTCCTTTTTCCTGCTATTCGGGGTATATGCAGCTAGTTTTTATGCTGGTGCCCGGCTTGTCGAGGACAAGAAGACGACTTTTCCTAAAGTTTTCAGGGTAAGTTCTCATTGATAAAATGTTCATTTCAGCTAGCTTTTATATTAAGGAAGAAATGTTAGCAGGACTGCATAAATGATAAGTCAAAGAAACAGGCTTTGGATCGAGTGTCATGTAGCTTTCTAATGAAAGACCTGCTAATAATATGGCCATCTATATGCAGGTTTTTCTTGCTCTTGCAATGGCAGCAATTGGGGTGTCACAATCAAGTACTCTTACATCAGATTCTTCCAAGGCAAAATCAGCTGCATCTTCTATATTTGCAATTGTGGACCGGAAATCTAGAATAGATCCAAGTGAGGATACAGGGGTCACTGTTGAGACACTGCAAGGAAATATCGAGTTCCAGCATATCAGCTTCAGATACCCAACTAGGCCAGATGTTCAGATTTTCCAGGACTTTTGCTTGACAATTCGAGCTGGAAAGGCAAGTGACCCTCCTAACACATAAGATCAGCTAACCTTATTTATGATTGCTAGAATTAAGTAGCTGACAATTTGACTATTTATCTTTCAGACTGTTGCTCTTGTCGGAGAGAGTGGTAGTGGTAAATCGACAGCAATTTCATTGCTTCAGAGGTTCTATGATCCTGATGTAGGCCATATACTACTAGATGGTGTGCACATTCAGAAGTTTCAGTTAAGGTGGCTAAGACAACAGATGGGCCTGGTTAGTCAAGAACCTGCTCTGTTTAATGACACAATACGGGCAAACATTGCTTATGGGAAGGATGGACAAGCAACAGAGTTGGAGATCATAGCTGCTGCGGAATTGGCAAATGCTCACAAATTTATCAGTTCGTCACTCCAGGTTAGTTTATTTGTCCACTTGAAGTAAGTATAGATGTTGCTTTGCCATGCACTCAACCAAGCATAGAAACTGTTGCTGAAGTGACTGTTACCTGAAAAATGCAGGGGTATGACACTATGGTTGGAGAGCGTGGAGCTCAGCTATCAGGAGGGCAGAAGCAGCGTGTGGCGATTGCCCGCGCAATAGTGAAGGACCCCAGGATCCTGCTGCTTGATGAAGCAACCAGTGCGTTGGATGCTGAATCTGAACGGGTGGTCCAGGACGCCCTTGACAGGGTGATGCTGAATCGGACAACGGTGATCGTCGCACACCGTTTATCAACTATACAAAATGCGGATTTAATCGCAGTCGTGAAGAACGGGATGATTATTGAGAAGGGAAAGCACGATACCTTGATCAACATCAAGGATGGCGCGTATGCATCGCTCGTCACCCTTCATTCCGCAGCCTCTTCATAGTGGGTGGTAGTGTGGTTCCTGCAAGCATCATCTGAATGTATTTGAACAAGTCAGGTACTGGTTTCTGTGCAACAAGTCAGGTGCTGGTTTCTGTTCCCCTATCAATGACATACATAATTGCTTATACCTAAGCAGGAAAATGTTACAAAATAGCAAGGACCAAAATGTAAATGCAATGAGTTGGTCCTTAACATAAATATTTTTATTTACAGATACATGTATATGTAGTTCGAACATAGATGCCAAATAGATGATGGTTATGATAACTCTGAATGTTCTTGCGGTCGTTTCCTCCTTTTTGTGTACTTTATTTTAGTTTGCTGACATGGGGCCTGCTCGGGAATAAAAGGCAGCAAAGAAATATGCCCCATGGATAGGAACATAAACTCACCTTACAAATTTATCTGCAATCATGATTACCAGCTCATATCAACAAAATCAGGTCAAAAAATTAATATTCCAACCTCATGCCTGCATATCACCAATCCTAAATTGTCCTATATTCCCGCATAGACAGTATAAATTTAACTTGATATGTAGGCAGGGTCCCACGAATATAGGAGAATTCAGGATTTAGCGTTCTATATTTCCACACTAGCAGAAACTTTTGAAGGCATTACGTGTTGGGTACTAAGGGACTAATTACTTAGCTTAGAATCATGAACACATTAAACATAATGCGGAAACTCAGTCACACGTCCTGATCGATGGTGCAACCAACTCATGGTTGTGTCTCCTGATTCGAGCAACATCGTATAAATTAGGGGGAGTGGTGGCCACCAAAGAATACACACGAGTTATTTGGCAGACCACCTCTCTACAACCCCATAATGATCTGAGAAGGCGGTGGATCGATTTGAAGCCCCCAACCTCTCCATGGCCATCATCGAACAGTGCCGCTATAGGCTAGAAGGGAGAAGGTACCCTCCACATGATCGACTACAACGACTAACAACCACATCAAGCACCATAGACAATAGCACTGAATGTAAGACCACTAAATTTCGCATTATATTTAATATGTTCATGATTCTACGTTTAAGATCTAAAGTAATTAGTACTTAAGTAACCAATATTACGATCCTTGACTGCTTCTCAGCTACCAGTATCTCCTGAGAAAAAGAGCCATTTTCCCACTTTGTTCGAAGCAGTGTACTAAATACATGTGGGGGTGGGGGGGGTGTGGACTGGTAGCAGTAAATAAAGAAATTGAATCAATCAGCTACTACACGGGATGGTGGAAACTGGAAAAGGACTCTAGCTTTCAGCAAGTGAAGAAATTGGTTTGATTCTCCACAATCGTAAAAGGACACACAAAACTAATCTTTAGCAAGTTTCTAATTTGCGTTACCCGTTGTTGATGATGATGCGGATGAACGCAGCAAGGGGTGGCGCAAGGAACCTGTAATCTAGCTCAGGCCTGTTGCATCCGTAGGGATGCGGATCTAGGCCGTCAGAAGCCGGGTCCCGTGAGTCAATGGCGAGGATCACTTCGCGCAGCCCGTCCGCTGGGATTAACACGGTGGGTCACGACGTAATCCAAGATCGAAGCAGGGCAAACCTCGACGACGGCGGGGCGGAAGGAGGCGGCACCGCAGGATGTTGACCAGGCGATCTTGCCGCTGCTGTCCTCCGGCGATCATCCCTGTCTGTCTGATTTTCTTTCGAGCGGCTCAGCGACCGCTGGACATCGCCGTAGCCGGAGCATCATGACTTGGAGATCTCGCTTTCCTTGACCATGAACTTGTTGTGCAGGGGCAATGGAAATGAGACTAAAAACTGTGCTGGTACTAATGAGCTTTGACATTATATTACGTGGCTTCTTTGTCGAATAAGATGGAGGGTTAGTTGTTGACTTTGTTACGAGAGACGATCGGGGATTCGGTGAGTTGGAATTGGCCTCGATGAGGACGGCGCTTTTGTAATTGCAAGTTGCAACACAAGACAGTTTGACTTGGTCCATAATCCATACTCCCTTTCTATTGATTTGCCTTTTTTTCGGCTTCATCTTCAACGAACTTTGTTTGTCAAGCTGTGTGCGCACAGAGGCTGGCCAGGGCGGAGCGCGGCGAGGTCGGGCGGGTGGGTGGGCTACTGGGCTCCAGGGGAGGGAAGTGAGGCAGCACGCGGGCTGCAAAAATCGGGAGGGGGTGCATCCATGCCAAGCGCGGAGATTCGGTTACCTCGGAGGTTGTTCGAGCGTGACACGAAGAGCATCGGTAGTGATGTCTCTTAGGAATTTAGGCTCTGTTCGAACCGGTAAAGATTATTATAATCTAAATTATAGAGATAGTTTTTATAATTTTATTTACAAACATAATCTAGAGGGTGGTGTTTGGAGGTCTAATTATATAAACTGGTTTTTAGTTTTTTCCCATCACAAAATGTCTTGTTTACACTTCAATTATCTGTAACTAACAAAGAGAGTCATCGATGAAAAGGCTACAGATATATGCGTGTGTGGAGACAGCGGTTGAAGGTCGGAGAAATAGATGAGTGCGGTAGCAAATTCTTGTTATTATCTATAACTAACAAAGGGTAGTTGGTTACTTAAAAGTCATAATAAAATTTTATCTGGGGTAGACTGGATTATGGGTTTATATAATCTGGAGGGTTTAGTTTTTTTAATCTAGTCAATAAACCAACATCTTTGAAACTAGTAAAGATTATATAATCTAATTTATTATAATCTTGGTAGTTCCAAACAGGGCCGTAATAGGTAGGAAAGATTACAAATATGTTAGTAATAATATCAATTTTGCGTCGATCATATTTGTTTCCCCACTAGGTTATATAATCTGGATTATAATTTCTAAATTATATACCTGAATTATAATTTAGAGATTATAATATGTATTTGTCTGTTTGGCAACCCAACTTATTTGAACACGGATTATTTCTTTTGTATGTTAGAAGACAATAATACTCTTGATTGCTATATGATTATATTTCACTTGGTTATATCTTGATTATACTTTAAGGACTTTAAAAATTTCAGCACATAACTTGTGTAAATAAAGTATCAAATATTTTATTATTCAAGTTGTCAACACAAATAGTTTAAGTATTTCATACATCATTTTGTTGGACAAATATGGTATGAAAATGAAATTAGATAAGTATTTCATATATTATTTTGAGTAGGAAGAGAGGAGAGAAAGAAGAGAAGAAGATCGATCCCAAATGAGCAGCACAAGAGAGGATGGGTCAGGGATGTGAGTAGTTTGGGAGTGGCAGTGGGGGTAATTTTTTCCAAGTTGGCAAGTGTAGTAGATCTTTTAGAGATTATTAATTTCAAATAAGCACTTAATGATCATATCATAAATTATAATAATCTAGACTTAAGATTAAAATAATATGATACTATAAGTTGTTCTATTTGTTTACCTCTAATTATATAATTTAGTAGATTATAATCCCAAACAAGCAGGGTCTTCAGGCGCACAAGAAAAGTAATTAGAAGTAAGGGTTAAGTCCATCAACCCACAGCTATAGGTACGTGCTAAAATTTCTCGGACTACGGATCCTTTCAGAACTTGGGCAATGTTTGGATTCTCTCAATTTATATAAATTAGATAGCTTTCAAATAGGTTGGTATATTATTCAGTTTATAAAAATTAGACTCCCAATTTATTATAAACTTATAAACTACTCCATCCTAACTTTTACCGGTTTATGGATTGCAAAAAGCATCTTATCCTCCACTAAAATTAAATAATTACTGTTACTGGCACTAGCACCTCCACTAAAAAAGATGGATGAAAAGATCATTATACAAGAAAAAACTGAATTATAGTTTAAATTGATTTCTAAGCATCCCCACCTTTTCTTTCATAAACTAGTTTATATAAACTACATCTATAAACTAGTTTATAATAAACCGCGTTCCTTCCAAACATGCTCTTAACTGTTCGTATATAAATATAAATATAGTTCGATCCTAGTTATTTTTTGTTTGTCCCCGCTACTAGCCCTAACTATATGGCAGAGGTAAGTTCGCCCTATAAATATCAATGGAGTCACAAAGTCCACATCTATACGCCATACATACCTAATGCAAACAAAATATAATCCTCAAAAATCAAAGTCGTAGATTCCATTAGTGCTTGAGTGGAAATAATTTAAAATCAGAGGAAGTGATTTATTACTATCTCAATTTTATTACACATATTAAGTTATAAATAAAAAAGTTTCCCATAATATAAATATAATAAAATATTAAATTTTGATGAGAACTACACATTAATCATAACTTTTGGTCGTCATATTGAACCCCTACTATTTCCAAATATATAAATGGAATCACTAGTTATATCAAGTCAAATAAAGAAAAGCCTCAGCTATTTATTCATATTTTTTATAGCCTTACTGGATTTTTTCCTATTTTTCTATATCAAGTAAAAGGAAAAAAAATCTCATGACATGAATTTTTCCTCTTTGTGTAGAGTGACCCTAAAGAAACTGATTTCAAGCAATTACGAGCAAATAACTCGTGAAGAATCGTGATACATCTCTCGCTTTTCATCCATCCTAGGTTTTTGTGTGATATCTTTTTCCTTGTTCCTACTGTGAATAAATTGGTGATCAAGTTAATAAACACCATGAGATTGTTGTCACGAGATTCATCCCCAGTTTAATATTCTGGTGATCCTCCTTGTCGGTGTTCTGACCACCGACACAGTATGAAAATACGATTGCAGAGGTGATGTGCCTTTATATTCGATATGGCCTAGTCTACGAGAGACTCAAGAGGGTTTTTTACCTGGTTCGGGCCACCTCGAGCGATGTAATGCCCTACATCTAGGGAGTAGATTATCTCGATGATAAGAGTACAAGGGGTTCAGATTCTCTCTTCGCGAGAGATTCTGGTGTGGATCGAGAGTGCTCCAAGCACGTATGAGTGGGGTTGCTCGCGAGAAGGGATGCGAGAGCTCTGGAAACTGGCTGTGTTTGCTCTTTTTCTACTACTCGTTTTCTTTTCTGTTGTTCCTTTTTTCTATCACTCTCCGAGCCCATCTTATATAGGGCGGTCTGAGGTTACAGAATGGTGGGCCCTACGCGATCCTGTCGTCTCGCTGACAGGTAGGTTCCTCACTGTCGTCGCCATCATTCATTTTGCCCATGCGCGGGCGTGGCCCGTCGCGTCGCACGCAGCGGCGGGCACTATAGCGCCTGTCCGGCACTGTTGTGTCAGCCACAGTGTCATCGGGTCTTGTCCGTTGACTGCTGCGGCTTCTGCTAGAGTGTTGTCGTGGTGAAACTTGTTCCGTTCAGTCAGGGTGGGTGGCGGTTGGCCACCGAAGTAAATACGCCATAACGCCATACCTACTCCCCAGGGGTCGGTCCGTGGGGGTCGGTTCTTGGAGGTCGACGTCTCCGTGTGTCAACGCGGCTGACGTTGTAGATCGTCACCTCGGAGGTCGGATTGCGCGATCGCGCGCCGTTGCCCGACCCCTAACTCGGGGTCTTACGTGTACGAGTACGGGCCGTCAGATACTCGGGGTACATGATTTCGACAGCAGCCCTCGAGCCTGACGCCGTTTGCGACCTCTGGTTGAGGCGGCGCTGGGCTGGTCGTTCCCGAGGTTCGTTCTGCTCCAACGGGTGCGCGCGAGCGCGCTCGTAGGGCGTAGCCCCCGAGCCCTCGAGCGATCTGAAGGGTCGTTGTGGGCTGAAGCTTTGCGCGGACCATCATTCGTCGATGGTTGATCCTACGGGGGCGCGCTAGCACGCCCGTAGGGCGTAGCCCTCGAGCCCTCGAGCGGTCCGAAAGGTCTGTCGTAGGCTGAAGTGTTGCGCGGACCATCATTCATCGATGGTTGATCCTACAGGGGCGCGTGAGCGTGCTCATAGAACGTAGCCCCCGAGCCCTCGAGTGATCCAGAGGGTCGATCGTGGGCTGAAGCGTTGTGCGGACCATCATTCGTCGATGGTCGGTCATATGGGTGCGCCTGAATGCGCTCCATGGGCTTAGCCCCCGAGCCCGAAGGCGATCTGAGGGGCTAGCTACGCGTTGTTCTGACGGTCAAGGTCGGGCCAAGGTCGCTCTCAGTCTTTGGTTCGGTAAGACGCCTAGGACGGGCCGGTTTCGATGCGGTCCCTATCCTTGATCAGCGTCACGCCTGGGCCAAGGCCATGATCAGCGTCCGATCGTTTGAATCGGCCGAGTGGCCTCGACTGTCGATCAGTCGACCGTTGGAGGTTTCGTTTGCGTGCACGTGTCGTTCCGACCGTCGGGGTCGGGCCGAGGTCGTTCTCGGTCTTTTGTTCGGAGACACGCCTAGGTCGGACCGGTTCGATGCAGTTCCTACCCATGATCAGTATCGCGCCTAGGCTTGCGGCCATGATTAGCGCCCGAATGTTTGGATTGGCCAGACAGCCTCGGCTTGTCGATTAGCCGACCGTGGGAAGCTTTGTTCGCTTGCTTCCCGTTATTTGGATTCACCGTGGCGGTTACGAGAATCAGACGGCTTCCGTGCCTCCACGTGGAGGGCGATCGGACCGTATAGGAATTTCAATCGTCAGTCGATCCGGGCGGTTAATTTGAATTCGAATGGACGGCATCGGTGACGCGGTGGTTCGTGCGCCCGCGTCATGTCACCTGCCAGTCGTACTTTGGCAGCCGTCTTGTCGGAGTAGCGTTGGCGCCCTGGCTACAACGGATGCGGCGAGGTGTGGCCCGGGCCCGCTCGTCAGCGGACCGGGTGCGAACGGCTCAGGTGCGCATCGGGGCGCGAGCCCACGATCGCGCAGTTACTCCCACGATCGATCGTGGGCGGTGCAGTAACTGCGCGGGCTCTTTAAAAGGAGAGGCGTGGTAACTTCGCATTTTCACCCAGCCTCCTCACTCCGTCTTGAGCTTTTTGTCGCGCGCGAGAGCTCGTTAGCTCCGCCTTTCGCCTTAGCGTCGTTAGGTCCGACAATCGCCGCCGTTTTTGTTCGCGTTCTCCCCGCGCTCGTCGTCGTCATCCTCACGATGTCCGAGTGGCAGCCATCGACCATCGACGGCGCCCTGCTCGCGAGGTGGAGCATCGTCGGGATGATCTTCCTGAAGGAGTCGGCGGGTTGGGTGGCCGGCTTTGGCCACGTCGTGCCCGCGCCGCCGCCAGGAAAGATTGTTAGCTTTCTGGCGTACCATGAGCGCGGGCTGGGGCTGTCGGTCTCGAGCTTCTTCCGAGGCGTCCTCAACCAGTATAGCGCTCGGCTTCACCAGCTTGCGCCGAACGGGGTCCTCCACACCTCCATCTTCAGACGCTGTGCGAGGTGTACCAGGGCATCCGGCCCAGTCTTCTGTTGTGAAGGTATTTCTTCCTCGCCAGTCTCCAGACGTCAAAGGAGACTGGGGTCGGCAAACACGTCGACGTCGTTAGCATCATGCTCCGGACCAAAGAGTCCCAAGAGTACATCAAGATCGACTTGATGACCTCGTTGAAGGGCTGGAGGAAGTTTTGGTTCTACATCAACAACGTCGACCCCCAGCTCCCGCCCTTCGAGGACTTGGTGCTTGAAGTGACGGGGTCGGGGAAGTCGAAGCTCTTGGCGGCCGAGGTCGAGTCGATTTGGCCGCACCTGGAGACGATTCGGCGCCTTCGAAAACAGGGGCTAACCGGGACGACGGTCTTCGGCGTCGTCATACGACGTCAGATCATGCCGCTACGCCGCTGAGTCCACAGCATCGGAGAGTACGAGGGGCCGGACGACGAGACCTGTGAGGTGCGCGGCCGGCCTCTCTCGGACAAGGGCGTCCTCGCCCGGACCTCGACGGTCTTCAGGGACGCCGAGGGCAGCCTCAACCAGGGGCCTCGTCCCCTCGACAGGGATAACCGCCAGCTGATAAGCAAAATCTTCGTGTCGTACTAGTCATCGTCACGTGGAGTTCACTATTGGTTGCTTTCAGGGTCCGCTGGTGGTCGCAGCAACGACCGATGCTACAACTAGCTCAGCCGCTGCGCAGCAGCGAAGAGCCGAGTCCGGTCCTGCGACAGCGCTGAGGCCGAGGAGGACCAGCAGGAGGCGGAAGACGAAGTCTGGGTTCCTGGACTACTTGTCCTGTGGTTCAAGGCCCTCGGCTTCAGTTGCGAAGCCAGCGGCGGGGCAAGGCGTGGCTGCTCTGGAGGAGGCAGCGGCGGCGGCAGCGGCTGAGGCTTCGTAATCAGGGCTCCGACGTCGGCAGGAGTGCCACGAGTGGTCGCCACTCCGACGCCGACGGGGGGATTGACGGCCGGTGAGTCGGTCGCTAGCACCGGTGGCGAGGTCCGAGGCGGGGCCTAGAGCCTGGAGCCCCCGCGCACAGAGGCCGCCGAGGAGACCGTGCTCTCAGCCCTCGAGGTTCGGGCCGAGACCGAGAAGGCGGCTGAAGAGAGGTCGGATTCCTCCCTCGCGCTCGACGTTGGAGAGACCGATGGGACGGAGCTACCGACGCTGTCACCGACGACGACGCCTGTAGAGGACGCGACGGCTCCATCATCCTTAGCCGCGCTCGTCGCTGGGCGCGACTTGAGCGATGTAGCCCTCGGCAAGATGCCGAAGGTCGTTGGGACGTCAGACTCCGCGGCTCCAGCGAGCGATGCCGGGGCCGTTGGCGGGGCGCGAAAATTGACGACGCCGACGGCTGGCTGGACGATCCCCGGGAGGGGCCCTCTTCCGCTTGAAGGGGCCGCTGATGGGTTCGGCTACCTCATGGACCAGGTAGGCAGCACTCGGGCGCTCAACAGAGGCTAGCCGCCGGCTTCCTTCAGCTGCTGGGGGTCGCTAGGAGGTCGACGCCATTTTTGACGAGGCGCACTTAGTGTCGGGTGAGTCTTCAGACTTCGCGTTTTTTGTTTCTGATTTCTGTAGTCTTCGGGCTGACAGTCCTTTCGCAGGACAACCTTCGCGCGGCCCTGGGTTGGCCCCCTTGCGGATTCGACGCCCAGGCCGAGGTCGACGCTCTGCGGGGGGAGCTGGCGAAGGCCCGAGCCGCATCGGGGGAGACGGCAGCCGACCTGCAGTCCCAGCTCCTCGCTGTCCGGGAGTCGGCCCGCGTCGCCCTGGAGGAGGTAAACAAGGAGCACGCGGAGGCGGCGGCCTCTGACGCCTGGGCTAGCCGGGTCGCGATGGCCCTCGAGCAGGCCAATCGCACGGTCGTCGGTAAGTCAAATCGTATTCGTCTGACTTCGAGGTCGGGTTTTAACTTGTAGTGGTGCAGGGCTTCATCGTCAAGCTGTTGAACATGACACCGAGATATGACGCCTGGGGCTCCTCCATCAGCACGTCGAGGGGGCCCGCTTGACCCTGGAGCAGACGGCCCGCGTCGTCAAGGAGGAGCGCGATCGTGCCTTCGAGCAGGTCGACCTCCTGAAGTCAGAGCAGATCGTGCTGCAATCCGAGGTCGAGCAGGCAACGGCGGAGCTGGAGCGGATTCGCCAGGATGCCATCGGGGTCTAGGAGGAGCTCTCAGCGACCCAAGTCCAGAATGAGCAGCTCCAGAAGAGCCTCGACTGGACAAGGCAGGCCGCTGAGGCCGCTGAAAAGGAACGAGACGGTAAGGGCGAACCCCTTCTAACTTGGTTTCGTTGTTTCGAGTTATTTTTTCTGACGGTCTTGATCGCAGGCTTGACGGGCGAAGTTCAGACCCTGAGGTCGGCGAGCTTGAGCCGTTTGCAGAAGCTGTACACCGGCGTGTCGGATTCCGTCCTGACAGGGGTCCTTACGCACGCCCTTCATCAGCTCCCAGAGGTCGTCGCCGATGTCACCATCAGGGCGCTGGAGGACGGGTCCGCGACAGCCCTGGCCCTGGCTCGCTCCTGTTATCCGGACGCGGACTTCGACCGGGTCATCAAGAGCTTCGCATTCGGCTAATCGGACGAGCAGCTGGATATTATCTCAGTGGAGATGCTGGAGCCCGGAGCGAAGGCCGTCGCCGACCTCTGGACAGAGAACTTCTTGCCGGAGCGGTTCAGCTGGTTCCCCTATGTATAGAGTTAGGTTTGTAAAAAACATCGTGTAATGAAAGATATCGATTGAGAAATTGTCATTGCACGAACAAATTCGAGTTTCCGACCTCCCTTCACTCCTTGCGACTTTCTCGCGCTCCGCTGGGCATCAATCAGACGAACGGGTCGAGTATAGCTTGGAGGGTCGGGTGTCGCGCTCTCGATCATTGATAGTGTAGCCTTGGGGAGGCTTCTAGCGAAAAGCGTGCGCGAAGTTTATCGTGTTCGGGGACCACCCGCGAGCTCCGCGCGGGCTATGGATTTGACCCCGGGGAAACAAAACGAGGATCTGACCCCAGAGAGAAAATGAAGCGGGGATCCGACCCCGAAGAAAACAAAGCGGAGCGCGGACTCAAGTTTCTGACCCCTTTCGCCACTTGCGGCTGCTTTTTCATGTCCCGTTGGGTGTCAATCACACGAACGGGTCGAATATAGCTCATAGGGTCGGGTGTCGGACCCGATACAGCCGTAGAGCGTCATCGGCTCCCGATCGTGGATAGTGTAGCCGCGACAAGACTTCGAACGAAAAGCGCGCAAAGGTTATTGCTCTGGGGTCGCCCGCGAACTCAGCGCGGGTCGGGGATCCAACCCCGAAGAAACGAAAATGAGGTAAGCGGAAAAACCGAGGCGACTTAAAGGGTTAACGGGGAGCGGTGCCCTGGCATTAAAAATCAAAAAACGATGAGCGAGGTCGAACGTTTCGACGCTCGAGAGGGTGGAGGTGAGTAGCCCCGGGTGCGGGGTGTGGCCGAGACAACCACGGCTCGCAGCCCAAAAATGATGAACGGAGTAAGTTACAAGAACTTAGCTGTTTTTATTAAGTGTAGAACCTTCGAAGGTTCTCGATGTTCTAAGCGTTCTCGAGCTCTCGGCCATCCTCGGTCGCTAGCTTGTAAGCACCGGGCCTTAAGACGCGCTTGATTATAAAGGGTCCCTCTCAGAGGGCGACAGCTTGTGCTGGTCGGCTTTCGTTTGCACCCTTCTCAGCACCAGATCTCTCATGTTCAGCGCCCAACCCTTGACGCGCCGAGCGTGCAGTCGTCGTAGCCTTTGCTGGTACTTGGCGGAGCGTAGGAGGGCGACTTTGCACGCTTTTTGCAGTTGGTCGAGATTGTCTTGCAATGTGACCCGCCACCTTTCCTCATCGTAAGCTCGGACTCGCGGAGAGTCATAGTCAAGGTCGGTCGACAGCATGGCTTCTGCTCCGAACATCATGAAGAACGGCGTGAACCCGGTGGTTCTGTTGGGGGTTGTTCGCAGACTCCAGAGGACTGATGGGAGTTCGCTCACCCATCATCCAGCTGCCTGCTTAACGGAGTCATAAATCCGTGGCTTCAGCAATTGGTGTATCATCCCGTTGGCCCGTTCGACCTGCCCATTCGTCTTTGGGTGCGCCACGGAGGCGAAGTCTAGGTGAATGTGATACTCGTCGTAGAATTCCCGGAACTGTCGGTCGGTAAACTGTGCCCCATTGTTAGTAATGATGGAGTTCAGAACCCCAAACCGACAAATGATGTTGCGGATGAAATCGACCGCCCGGGTTGAAGTGATCTTGGGCACCGGCTCAGCCTCGATCCACTTGGTGAACTTGTCGACGGCGACAAAAAGATGAGTGAAGCCGCCGGGTGCCTTTTTGAATGGTCCGATGATGTCGAGTCCCAGACAGCAAAGGACCAGGCGATCGAGATCGTTTAGAGCTCCTGGGCCGGCAGGTGTGTCTGTCGTGCGTAGAACTGGCAACCTTGGCAGGCTCGGATGAGCTTTTCGGCATCGGCCACTGCCGTCAGCCAATAGAAACCTTGGCGGAAGGCCTTATCGACGAGGGTTTTGGGTCCGCTGTGGTGACCGCAGATGCCCGAGTGGATATCGTCGAGCAGATGCATGCCATCCTCCTGAGGGATGCAACGCTGCAGTATACCAATCGTGCTTCGTTTGTAGAGCTAGCCGTCCGAAATGACGAAGGCCCTGCCCTGTCGTGCGACCTTCCTGGCTTCATTGACGTCTGCCGGAAGAGTGCCGTCTTGAAGGTGAGCGAAGATATTGCAGGACCAGTCAGGGGCGAGAGCTATGACCTCCGCCTTCAGACTTGGGGTCGGCTCACCGCTCGTGCCCTCGGTGGGCGGATCCTCATCACTCCTGATGGAGAGTTTGGCGAGGACTTCGAGGAAAACGCTGTCGGGGACCGGTTCACGCTCCGAGCCCAACTTGGCGAGGGCGTCGGCGGCCTCGTTGTCCTGACGTAGAACGTGATGGAGTTCGAACCCATCGAACTTGTCTTCGAATTTGCGAACCTCCTGACAGTAGGCCTCCATCTTCGGATCTCGGCAGTTGGAGGTCTTCATGACCTGACTGACGATTAGCTCGGAATCGCCCATGACGTAGAACCGCTGAACGCCGAGGGTGATGGCCATCCGCAGGCCGTGGAGGAGCGCCTCGTACACGGCTGCGTTGTTGGAGGCGCGAAACTGCATCTGCAATACGTAGCGAAACTTGTCTCCCTTCGAGGAGATCAGGACGACCCCAGCCCCCGCGCCCTTGAGCATGCAGGACCCGTCGAGGTACATCGTCCAATACTCGATCTTGCTGGGGGTCGACGGTTCCTGAGCCTCGGGCCACTCGACGACGAAATCGGCCAGGGTCTTGGACTTAATGGCTTGCCGAGGGACGAAGGCGACGTCGAGCCCCATGAGTTCCATGGCCCACGTGGCTATGCGCCCGACCGTGTCTTTGCCACCGACGACTCCCCGAGTGGGAAGCCAGTGACCACGTGGACAGAGTGGCTCGTGAAGTAGTGCCGCAACTTGCGGCTCGTGATGAGAACGGCATAGATCAGCTTCTCCACATGGTTGTACTGAGTCTTGGTGTCGGCCAACACCTCGCTGACGAAGTAGACAAGCCGCTGAACAGACAGAGCCTGACCCTCCTCGCTTCGTTCAACGACGAGGACGGTGCTTACGACTTTCTAGGTCGCTGCGATATAGTGGAGAAGGGTCTCCCTCGAGGTCGAGGATGTCTGGATCGGTGGCGATGAGAGCAGGGTTTTGAGCCGTTCGAAGGCTTCCTAGGCCTCGGTGGTACAGGTGAACCGCTCTACTTTTTGTAGCAACCGGTAGAAAGGCATCGCTTTTTCCTCGAACCTCGAGATGAAGCGACTGAGGGCTGCCAAGCACCCTGTTAGGCTCTGAACACCCTTGACATTGCTGATGGGTCTGAGGTTGAGGATTGCGGAGATCTTCTCGGAGTTCACTTCAATCCCCCGCTTGGAGATGACAAAGCTGAGCAGTTTGCTCGAGGGTACCCCGAAAATGCACTTTTTGGGGTTCAGCTTGATCCGAAAGCGCCGGAGGTTCGTGAACGTTTCCTCCAAATCTTGGATGAGGTCGGAGGTCCGTCGAGTCTTGATGACGATATCGTCGACGTAGACCTCCATATTACGACCCAACTGGTCGTGAAAGCACTTCTGCATGCAGCGCAGGTACGTGGCGCCGGCGTTCTTGAGCTCGAATGGTATCGTGACATAGCAGAAGGATCCGAAGGGTCTGATGAAGAACGTGGCTGACCGGTCGAACTCGCGCATGGAAATCTGGTGATATTCGGAGTACGCATCGAGGTAGCTAAGGGTTTCGCACCCAGCGGTGGAGTCTACCACTTGGTCGATGCGTGGGAGAGGGAAGAAGTCTTTTGGGCAGGCCTTGTTCAGACTCGTGTAGTCAACACACATCCTCCATTGTCTAATCTTCTTTTTTACCATTACAGGGTTGGCTAGCCACTCAGGATGATAGACCTCTTGAATAAACTTGACATTTAAGAGCTTTGTCAACTCTTCCCCGATGCCTCGATGCTTCTCATCGTCGAAACGCCGGAGTTGTTACTTGACAGGCCGAGAGCCCGCGATTATGTCAAGCGAGTGCTCGACGACTTCTCTCGAGATGCTGGGCATGTCTGAAGGTGCCCAGGCGAAGACGTCTCGACCCGGATGAGGAAGTCGACGAGCGCGCTTTCCTATTTGTGGGCTAGCGCTGTAACATCCCAAAATTCTCGAATTAATATAGCGGCATTTCTCTAAATTTTCATCCCAATTTAATTGTCTGTCTCAACTTTCGTTCCGATCAAAAATCATTCGTTCCGAATTCGTTCCGTCTAAATCCGAAATCCGTTCGACTAAATTAATCCGGTGCCGAAATAATTAAGTCCCGAAATAATTTAGTCCGCGTAATTTTTACATTTGACTAAAATTATTTTCGGAATTTTCTAAATTAATTTTCAGGTCTCGAAATATTTTCTTCTCAAATTAAATCTCTTCAGCATTTTTTTTAATTATTTCCTGGTTATTAATTAACCCCGGATTAATTCTCAACTCTATTTTTTCCCCACTTATAAATACCCCTCTAACCCTAATCCCCATCTCATTTCCCCCATTTCCTTTCTTCCACCGCAAGCCGAGTCTCTGGAAACCGTCGCCCCGCAGCCTCGTCTGCCGCGCCGTCGCTCTCCATTTTCCACGCCGTCGCTGCAGCCGTCCCCGCGTCGTCGCCTCGTCGCTCGCACCATCTGGATCACCGCGTTGATCGACGTCAACGCCTGAGTCGTCGATCCCTGCGCCGAGTCCTTTCGCGCCGATTCCTAGGCCCCCGCGCGACGTCCTTCGGTCTGACCGCATGAGCCTGCTGTCGCCGCGTGACGTTGTCCTCAGCCGCGTCGCCGTCGCAGTCGCCCGACCGGTCCGGAGGTAGCAGCGCTGAAATCACCGCGTCATCCTCGCCTCGTCGCCTGAGCCGTCCTGCGCGCTCGATTTTCAGTACTCCGGTTCCGCTTCCTCTCCATTTTCCACGTGCCTGCACCAACTCCACGCGGTTGACCCTGCCATCCACTGCTGTCAGTGCTCTGTCCCCACGTGAAGCCCGTGTTTCGATCTCCAGTGGCTCAGTTCCAGTACGGGTCTTCGATCTCCGATTCTCCCGATTCCGTCTCCGATTTCCAATTTCGTGGTAAGAAATTTTCCCCTCTCTTAAATTTCTTTTTCATTTCTGATTAATTGTTGGATTAATTGTTAATTTATCTGCGATTAATTATTTTGCAATTAATTTAAATCCTTGTAATCTTGATTGTCTACAATTCCCGTGGCACCCCCGTTTGATCTCCGTTTAATCCCGAATTTGTCCCGTTAATTTGTCCCGTCGCGATTATTGTATAGGGTTGTTTCGGGGAATGTTTTGCGCGCATTTAGTCTAGTAATTCTGATTTAGATTCTAATTCTAGTTCTATTCTTTGTCGCGTAATTAGTGTCTAATCCCTATTGTTCGTGTTGTGATTAGCTGTTGTCCCTGATGAGGAGTTCTGTGAGCCCGATCAGTTTGCCGATCCGGATCCCGACTTCGATCCCGATTTGTCAGGCAAGCCGCGTTCCTTGATCACTTTGTTCTCAGCATTTTAAACTGCATGTTTTGTTTGCAACCTTAATTTGCATGCCAACTATTTTAAAATGTGCTAGCAACATTCATAAGCCGTGCATGTTTACTGTTCCACAAATATTAACCCTAGGATTGCTTTAGTACATTTATCTTACTTTTATGCTTAGCCATGCTTAGTCGCATTTATTTTTATCTCACACCTATCACTATAAATGGAATTTGTGTTAAATGCTTTTAAAATGTGCTTCAAATGTGTGAGTATTGCAAATAACTATACATAACTATTTAGCGGGGGCAGGAGGCAGTCTGAGGAGCTGAGAGACTTTCGGAAAGTCTCTATGAGAGTACCTGTGGCGGGTACATTGGAGGCTTCGGCCTTGGCGGCGAGTTTGTTGGTTGTTGGAGTTGTGGTTGGAGAGATGGCCTGCTCCGGCAATTAAGGACCGTGCACAGTTGACAACCATGCACACCACGTTACCCTATATGGGCAGTTGGCTTGATCTTGAAGCTTGCCGAGACTGGCTGTTTACCCGAGGGTTGGCGGTGTAGTGTTAGTGTGGTGTTGAGCTTTGACTCCCCACATGAGATCGAGATACCCCACCTGATCAGTGGTAGGCTCTTCACAGCTCCAGGACCCGATTGCGTAGGCTTTTGGGATCCCTATCCTGGAGGACGGATGACGCCAGTTAAAGCTTGTGGACGGGTCTTGTGTGTTCGTCGGGGCTACGACGGTAGTTCTCGATGACGCATCCCGTGGGTCCAGGTGCATAACCTCTGCAGAGTTTTAGTCGATGCGCATTGCCACGTCCTTTTGGAAGGACACCACCCTGAGTTGTGCTCCTCGTTGAGTAGTTTTGTTTTTCTTCCTCCTCTCCTTTTCTAAATGTTTTTTACTCCGGCCTTTGAGCTGTGGCCGAGTGTGGAGATTACATCGGCATTAAAATGAACCCTCGCCCGAGATAACGGAGATCTCTATGGGGCAAGATAATAAAATTTGACAAGTTTGAAAATAAAGCTTTATTGCATACTTTAAATAAAATAAAATGTTTTAAACTTGTATTTAGCACTTGAGCCATGCCTTTACCCTTGAAACCTTTTGCATGCATACATTGTTGTTAGGTAGTACGCGGTTTGCTGAGTATTCGTACTCACGGCTTTCTAATTTGTTGTTTTCAGAGGATTCTCTCAGTTTCGACTTCGACTACGTCTCTGACGGCCCGTGACGTCCGCTCCTGCGCTCGAGCTAGCCTGTGTGAAGGAGGTTCGCTACTGTCGCCATGTTGAAGCTTCCGCCGTTGCTTTTGTTGGATTCACGATAGAGATATATCCGCTCTGAGATATTTCCGGCCTGCGTGCCGATAGACCCCTTTGGAGGATTTATTCTAATCATTTCACTCTGATCTACTATTTTCTAATTTGTTTCTTGTTTAATATTTCTGTTATGGTTTCTTGAATGATCGCTTGTGATATCGTGATTGCCAAACTCCTGGGATTGGCAATGTCACGTGAGATCGGGACTTATCGAAAGGTAAGTGAAAACCCGGTCGTTACAAGCGCTGTCCCGACCCTGGCCATCTTGGAAGAGTCGGCGGGGTCGAGGGCCACCTCTTTGGAGTCGTCGGCGGGCTTGAAGAAGGTTGAAGATGAGGCTTTGGAGTCGAGCGTCAGGGCTGACCCCTTGGCCCTGCGGATCTTGTCCAGCTGGGCCGCACTTGAGCGGGCGGCGCCTAGCTCGAAGCTTTCCTGCTAGCACGCGAGGGCGTGTTGGAAGAGCAATGAGACTGTGATGACGCCCCTCGGCCGGGGCATCTTCAGCTTCAGGTAGACGTAGTTGGGGATGGCCATGAACTTCGCGTAGCAGGACTGGCCTAGGATGGCGTGGTAGGCGCCAGAGAAGTCGACCACCTCGAAGGTGAGCGACTCTGTCCGAAAATTGCTCTGGTCACCGAATGTGACTGGGAGCGTGATCTGCCCGAGGGGCGTTGCGTAGCCCTCGAGGACGACTCCGTGAAACGGAGTGTGGCTTGGGCGGAGGTCGGCCTCCGTCAGCTTCATCGCTCGGAAGGCGTCGGCGTATAAGATGTTGAGGGTGCTCGCTCCATCCATGAACACATTCGATAGGCATACAGATCCGACGATGGGGTCGAGCACCAGCGGGAGGCGCCCGGGTTGCGGGACATGGTCCGGGTGGTCAGCCCGGACGAAGGTGGTCGGGGCCTCAGACCACTTGAGGGAGCGGGGGACAGCGGGGTCGGTCGCGCTGACCTCCCGCCATGTCCTTTTTTGTCGGCCACGGGATTCGGCGTAGGCTGCGGGGCAGCCAAAGATCATAAGACAGTCTTCTGGCTCGATGAAGGCTGCGCCGGCGTCGTCCTCGGCCCCCTTGGTTTGGAGATCGACCTTGGCCGTCGAGGAGTCGGGTTGGAATCCACTCTTAAAAAACCTCCTTGCCAAGTGGCAGTTCTGGAGGGTGTGCTTGATCGGCACAGAGTGGTTGGGACAGGGTTGGTTAAGCATCTTCTCGAAGTGGCCATCGTGATTGGCCGGCTTTTTGGTCAGGGGTCGGGCCGGCCGTCGGGCCGGCCGGTCGACGGCTACCACGAAATCTATTTTAATTGTGGTTTTACTATTCAGAGACCCATACATTAGTCTAGAATAAATCTATTTTACCTATTAACAATCAATGGTAGTCTACTTCACCCTTCAAACTTTAAAATCATACTTTAAATGCTATACGGTATTGCAAACTGTTTATATAACATATGAGTTATCTAGACAATTTTTAATACTTTAGAGGGTTAAAAATCTAATTTTTAAAGTTTGGGTGTGAAGTAAGCTACTATTGATAGTTGAGAGAGTGAAATAGACTTATTTCAAACTGACATGTAGGCCCACAAACAATTAAACCACCTCAAAAATAGCTTAGAGAGTTATTTAGATGATTTTCAATACTCATTCTTCATTATAAAAGGTTAAATACAAACTAAGTCAAAGTTTATATGCATCATATCTAAAACTTGACGCGCTTTAGAAATTCTGGATGACCAGAAATGAATTTGTTTTGTTTTCTAATAACTTTCTTTAGATTTTATATATTTGTTCTGTGTGCATGTAGTCTAACATATTTATATTAAAGATGTTTTACCAGGTGTACATAGAAAAAATTATGCTTTTTAAGAAATAGAGAAGAGATCATTATTTTTAGAATCTTATATGATAAAATTAATCATGACAAAATAAATAATATTTTTGCATTTTTTTGAATAAGAGGGGAAGTCAAATATGACATCTAATAGTAAAAGTATTAATTTATAGATGGAGACAGTAAATGATAAAGATCAAGATAAGGTACACACGGCCACATGCGTACAATACGCACCTTTGCAACAAAAAAGGAAAAAAAAACTCATATTTTTGAAGGGCCGCGATTCATGGGGAAATTACTGGATGCGTACAATATGCACCTTCCAATATTCTATTTTAACTCACATTTCCCATATGTAATAAGTGATGTGAAGCAGGTTTAAGAAAAAATATTAACTTAAAAAATAATACATTAATATTAAAATAAATTTGTTTTATTTTTCAACAACTTTCTTTGATCTCATATATTTGTTCCGAGCAGTAGTGTTTTGTTAACTAACTATAGTCGATGTGGGTCTAAGATTTGGGAGATCGAAAAGAGCTTATCTGTTAGATTTGTAAGAGCTGTACAAGAAGAGATTTTATCTATCAGATTTATAAAAAAAATAATTTTGTGTGCATTTTCTATGTGCACATAGTCTAACTCATGTCTGTTAAGGATATTTTACATAGAGAAGAAAAGTGTGTTTTTTTTCTACGTACAAGCCGAATCCTCAATCCCTGACTCCAAATTACACATCCCATACTGCCAACCTCCCCTCCATGAAGCTATGCCAAAAAGCCCAGCCCCAGTGAGTTTTTTATTATTTAATCTTTTTTTAATTAATATTTTAAAAAAACACGTCGAACTATATTTCTACGGTCTAGACAATTTTAGTCACGTCAATCGTTGTGGAGCGATTTGTGTAAAAATCACGACACATGGACCGGCGCGATATGGTTCACGTCAGCCGCGGACTCCAACCGGAGTCCACGCGTCGCGGCGATCGGGCTGGCACGACTGAGTCACGCTGATCTGTTTGGCGTGACTCCAGCGCATATCAGTCGGGCGCTAGCCCCGCGCGGCTTCTTCCTCCTCCTTTCTTCTTTCTCACACGCGCACAATGCTCTTCTTTCTCTGTCCGTCGCTGCGGCTTCACCAACGAAATATGCCTCGGATCGAGCCTCCCCATTCCTCAAACTTGGAGAATTAGTCGAGTAAAGGTAGCTCTTTTATTTCCTCTGCGTACATTTGTTTTTCACGGATGTTTTGTTTGGTTTTGGAGTAGTTAGAGTTTAGTGGAATATATGTACTTTTTGTTACTACAAGAAATTTGCTTGTGTGCGGTATCATTTGTATTAAGATGTGTCATTTTGAAACATTTATTTAGGGTAAGTGAGGTCATTTGTATCTGAAGTAACCAAAGAAAGATTACGGTTGCCCCATGTGGGCGGATGGTGAACTGCCTCCACCGCTTCCCGCTCCGAGGTGTGAATATAATTTTGTTGTCAAGGTGATTCAGTCGAGACATTTGATAACGGCAGCACGTGTATATTATAAGTGCCCTAACAAAGGCTATATAAAAATATTATATTAAGTAAATAATAAAGAAATATATATAATTAACAATGATTTTACAGAGTCATTGGAGTAATTGCAAATTTTTTCAATGGACTCATGGTTCAGAGATGGTTGATGAGAGAATTTTACTATTTTCACATGAATTATATGAGATTGTTTGGTACAAAGCTTTCGAGCGATGGATGCATCCACCACCAAATTCTCCTCCTATGATAGATGAAGAGAAGGCGGAAGCATCAAGATGTATCCGCAATTCGCCGTTGTGCAATTGTGGTCATCGGACCAAGCTAGAAAGGCTACCTGCTGATTTAACATACATGCTATTTTTTTGTTGTCCTAAGAAGTTCGTGATTAATAATTTTAGATGTGGAGTAATGTTTGTGGTACTTCATGATATTGCTTAATATTAAATAGTATCATTTCATCATGCAAAATTATAGGTAAATGTGTGACTTTCAGAAGTGAATATATGTTCCAAAATCTAACTATACAAAACCTGAAGATTGACCGAATTTGAGTAACAATTTATAGTTACCATGCAATGAAATACCAGAGGTTTTGTGTCAATGCAGTGTGCGTGCAAACAAAGAAGTGGTTTCATCGGAGCTAGCATTTGAAAGGTTCTGTGGCAACACAGTAGGTGATGACGATGCATAGGTAAAATACTGATTTTGTGATATTTGTTTACATTCTTCGTACTCATTTTCACTTCAGTAGAATATAAAATACAACTTGTATTTTATTATGCAACACACTCGGAGGTGCAACTAGGAAAAATGGAGGGATTATGACGAATTTTACGTGCAGCTAAAATTATATAATCATAAACAATGAGAGAAGGTTTTGAGAAGCAGAAGAAAAGAGATCCAGTCTCAACATTTGACATGTCCATCATAATAGATCATTGAAACAATCAAGACAGAGTTTAAATTTGATAAAATAAATGATAAGCATAATGTCTATGAGATTGCATTTAAGTATTGGAGTGAAAATCGAAAGAGATATCCTCCTAAGAAGCAATGGAATCATTTGACTATACAACATTTACTACGATTTTAAAGTGTATGTCATGATTTAAAGAAATGATCACTACAATACAAACAACCCTTTAGCAATGTTTAGAGCCTCTTTGGCAGAGCTCTCAGCTTCTGAGAAGAATTAGGAGAGCTCTACCAAATACTGTTTTTTAAGAAAAGTTATTCTTAGCTAAAAAATTGGGAGCTAAAAAAATAACTTCTTTTAATTTTGTAAATTAATTTTCAGTCCTTATTCTAAGAGTTTATTTAAAAAATAAAATCATTTTTACTCACAGAATCTGTTTAGTAAAATCAGGAGTGAATGCGGAGCTGGGAGCTCTCTAGCAAAGGGGCTTAGTTTACAACGAATCCCAAATATGTTGCGGCCGCGGAACTAAAATAATAAATCTGGCTGCCCCAGTCATTCGCCCCCCGCATCCGTTCCCCATTCTCATACATCTCCTTCCCCTTCGCTCCTCCCGTTGATCTCGTCGAGGACCCTCCGTCGATCTCCTCCGGGCATAGGTTCCATCTCCGTCTACTGTGCCACCTCAGTATCTGTAACATACAATTGATTTTTTGATTTAGTTCGAATCTCCTCCCACTGCGCCATCCTCTACTTATCAATTTTTTTCTCCATTTTATCGTTGAGATTCTTTGTTGCTATTGGCTAGGACATGTGAGACCATGTGATGGATTAATTGGATCCACTCACGAGCACCTTTTGATTTCAAATTTTGACTTTTCCCATTTCTTAGGGTTCTACGAGATTTCTGAAACTGGTGACTTGTTTCCTCTGTTTCTTCGTTTCCTCTTATCAGATCTTCTAGATCTAAAAGAGGTTTTAGCATGGATCTATAGTCATCTCCCCACGTGGATGTGTGGCCACCTCATCCATTTTTTCTTGTGCACTTTTCTGTTCCTGCAGGATGATTCCCGAGGTGTTTGGCGGCTCGATCTGAAGGGGGTTTATGCATTTCGTGTCATCTGTGAAATCGTCAGTTTTTCCTAAGGTATTCTCCAACAAATCCCCTCATGTAACTCTGGATTGAGCAGGAGTTTAGTGCAGTTACGGGTGTCATTTGAATTCAGATCTCACATTCTTTTCAGGGTATGGGCTGAGAGTTCTTGCGCTGAAATTGTTCCATTAACAATCACAGGAGTTGCATACTGTACAGGTGATTTAATTCCAATGTGCTTTTGTTCACCTTTTACGCCTGTTATATTGGCTTCAAATTTTGTATTTCCTGCAAAAACTTAAATTTTTTATTTTGTAAAATTCCTCAAAATTATTGTGAAACATATTGTTTTTGCTTAGCCGATCTGCATTGCAGAGTTGTACAAGGCTTCAAGGGTGGCTTGGATGGCGTACGGAGCATTTGATTAATAGCAAAATATACTGCATCTAATCCTTTTTGATTATGTAACAACCCTCATGTCCATTTAGTAGTTGCTCAGGCTGCACTTCGGAGACTAGAAAATTGGTGTTCTCATGCTTTCCATGGTAGCAAATTTCTGAGCCAGTACAAATGTTGAAAATGACTTACTGCTGTTTTCTAGAGGACCAATTTACTGCTGCACAATGCTTTGGTTTTTTTTTTTTTTTTTAATACTGATCTTACAAGTTCCTGCTTCCTGCGTCTCAAAAATAAGTGTTGTTTTTCACTTTAGAGGAAGGGAGACGAAAGGAGTATTTTTTAAGGGAGGAGCTGCAGTTAGCATTCTTTAGGACACGTGCAGGGAAGAATTTTTCTCTGACAGAGTAAGGGTTAAAGCTTGTCCACTTACTTGTCTTTTAGCATTCTTTGACAATTGAAGTGACAATTTTAATAATGTTACTGCCACCTTGTAGATTTTGGATATATTCTTTTCAAACCATGGAAAAGGGAGGCGTAAAAGCTCGGAGACACGCAAAAGCATGTTAGAGCAGCGAATTTAATTGTATCTTTGTTATAAGATAATTCTTGTATGATGTAAAATAATTCATGTATGATGTAAAATATTGTTAAGATCAGTCAAATAAAAAAAATTGTCAGAATTGATTTTGTATTTTGAATTGCTTGAATTTGGTCAAATTGTATGAAAATTACTTGAGTTGACTTGAAAAAAATATTACAACCGTGGAAATAAAAAAAATGCTTGCCGCATCTTTATATTTACCAACGAATCGAAGCGTTGCTATCTTCCGTGGTAACTTTGCAACAGTTTTATTAACAACGACCAACGCTTAAATATAGGTTGCTAAAGACCCTTGCAATACTTATTTGAGCTTTTAGCAACACATTTATATGTTGTTACTCTTGTAATGGATGCAGAAGCTAACCCATTCAGTGTACGAAGAGAAGTGTCATTAGAAAGAGTTAGAAATTTAAAGAGCAAAAGAAAAAACTTATTATAAAGCAAAATTAAAGGATTCACGGAATCATATTTTGCTAGGTTAAAAGAGATAAAAAAGAAAAAAAAGCGAGAGGAGGAAGAAGAGACGAGAGCAGAAAAAGAGGAGAGGAGACAAACAATAAGTTACAATTTAATGTGAATGTGATAAAATAAATAATGTCCTGCTTGACAAGAGTAAAAGTATCATGAACCCATATGACGATGAACATAACTAA
Source organism: Zoysia matrella (assembly GCA_001602295.1). Classification (NCBI taxonomy): domain Eukaryota; kingdom Viridiplantae; phylum Streptophyta; class Magnoliopsida; order Poales; family Poaceae; genus Zoysia; species Zoysia matrella. The sequence continues at coordinate 146,663 of BCLG01000020.1, read as the reverse complement.
TTATCTTTCGTTTTTTTAATTGATGTTAAGAATGATGTATAAATTTATTATTATTGTTGTTGTTGCCGCGATGGATATGTACTAGTTATTATTGTGATTGTATATCTTGTTGTAGAGATGTAGTAGTAGCGTATGAATAATATTATTAATTTAATTGTGTTTTACTATATAACGTAGACTATATTAGTTTTCTAATCACATATTTATGTTGATGTGATATGTCGTGCGCATCAATGTGACCTGTCATACTCATCGCTTGCATATTGGACCGGCTCCGAGGGCTTCAATCTAGTAAGAGCCTCTGTTTGGTCACGCCACCCCTGCGGTTGCACCCATCCACACACTTCACAATGGATAGCCCAAAGTATCATAGCAACAAGAGCTCTCACATGGCAAGTGGAATGTGTGGGTCTCCAGTCACCATCGATCTACCAGTGTTGTCCATGCAGGGACATCCATAGTCGGTAACTCCGCATTGACGATACGAGCAAGTGGCAGAAAACCAGCTCGTCGTATCAACGGCGTATACTGTTCATCCCACTGTAACGGACTGTGTGTGCGGGCATGATCAGTCGTAGAACCTGCAATTTTAAGACAATCAAATGTGAACAATAGTTAGCATCTTTAAGTAAAAAGAGCGACGACATTTGAAAATGGACTTACACATTGTTCATCAACCATTTGAAAAAGGAGCGAGAAGACCGGGTGGGGCGCCATGTGCCTGCAATACAAAATAGTTAGTGAGTATGAAGTAAAAAGAATACGTCAAGAAAAAATTTATTGCACGCAATGCATTTTACTACCTGCGAGGAACTACTCTCCGTTGTTGTATTCCGTCGGCTTTTACTACGATATTTCGGCTTGTTCTTTAGACCTAACTTATGTCGCTCCATTCAATAGCCCTCTTCATGACATATAGAACAACATTGGTATACAAGGTCCTCGTTAAAATCACCGCAACCATAAGCATCAAGGCCATACCTTTTTTTCATATCATCCTTTTCATTTTGTAATCGTTTCTTCTTTTGTCTACACTTTTTGTTCTTACATAAGGAAACATCTAAAATGCAGTCGACACCAGTGTACTCCGATCATCTAGTCTTATCAAGATATGGTTCAAAAGTGGATTCCCATGTTTTGAGGCATGCTTGACAGTGAAACATTCACTGTCGACACCTCTAACTCGACATGCTGTGATGACATGTGAGCATGTGACAAGCAACAATTGAGTTGTCCTACATGTGCATGTAACATTGTCCCCTAAATACACGACCTTCAAATCTTTCACCGCCAATGTTTGTGTGACAAACGGATCTAACTTTGTACATAAATTGTCTTAGATTGAAAAGATGAGCTTCTTGGTTAGTTGAGATAAGCTCTTGATTATGCAAGTGCTTAAGCAAAGGGCTCCCTATTTATCTCCAGCTTTAATGACTCGTCGTGCCTTCAACCACCGGTTCACAAAATAGAAAATACACTTCTGAAAAGTGAATTCTATAATAACAAAAATTAGCAATCTTCGGATCTCTTTTATAACATTGTTGAACACTTCTAATACATTCGTTGTCATTGAGGCATATCTAAAGCCTCTATCATCAAAAGGTAGAGTCTATTTATGCTTTTTTGGCATTTGTTGATCTAACTATTCTTTTGCACTGTCATTTAAAAGATTACGACACTTTCTTAATCGTTTGTTAAATTGTCTCTCCTTCATAGCCATGCAAACGATGTTAAGAGATTTAATAACCTACTTACTTTTTTATCTTTTTCAGATATTCACAGCAAAATGTCGCATGCACCACCTATGAACTAGTAGAGGGTATCCACAGAGTTCCTCTGAGGCAGCATGTAGCAAACCTTGATGCCAATCTAAAATCATGCATATCCGCCTATTTGACCTCATCACATAATGTCTTGTGTGTGTACCAAACCATAACCAACTCGAGTTGTTCTCACTCTTCGTGATGGTAAATGCTAGAGGAATCAATTGGTCATCGACATCAATGCTAACTACTACCATTAATGTTCACTTATATTTACCGGTCAAAAAAGTGACATCCACACTAATCACTGGCCGACAATTACTGAAAGCCTCTGCACACTGAGAAAAGCACCAAAACACACGACGGAACACAAGTTTCATCATTCTCTCACCATCACAATCTAGCATTTTTTGACTATCTATGAAATATTTTGTTCTACGATTGTAATGATCAATTGCACTAAAAATTCTAGGTATAAGTATTGTATTATAGACTCTTTCCAATCTCCCAAAAATTCATCCATAGCGAATTGTTTCGCCCTCCATGCCTTACCATACTTCACAAGTAACCAATGAAACTGTGCATAGCCTCAATAAAAGATGCAACAATGATATTGCAGTTAGCTCATAACATTAGAGCAATGCAAAGTCTAAAATACCTCACCGTGTATTGTAAATGTACTTGCTTAATATAAGTTGTACTGTATGTGTGAGATTGTTTCACATTAGTCACTTTTCAACGTCCACCATACTTATTTGTATAGGGCCCAAACACTACAAAGACATTGCATGCTGACACTTGATTTTGTATCTCTCTCTTTTTTTTATTCAAGTTACATACATACTAAGGTTTATTGTGCCGCAATGCATAGTACTCGAAGAAATATTTTAAATATTTCAGTCTCAAAAATCATACCTTTAT
>BCLG01000020.1:129630-143774 GCA_001602295.1 Zoysia matrella | reverse complement strand
AAACAAAATTTTTCTGCAATCAATACCTTAATTAGCTCTTCATTCAAACACACATTATATAATGAGCTCTACCATCACTTTCAGAATTAAAACGACCACAAAACTTAAAACCATTATTCACTCTAACAATAAACTTTGCTTTTGCCTCAACTTCACACAATAAAAGTGAATTCTAAATGAATGACTTCTTCACATCTCATCCACTTCACCATTTTGATTCACAATGCAATGATAAAACAAACAAACTATACAATCCATTCAACAAATCACACACTAGTTTTCAAAAATTATCTCAACAAAAAATAAATAAAAATTAATAAACATTAAAAAATAACACATACACATACCATACATATTAATATCACGATGTAATATAATAATCTATCAATATAATATACCTTAAACAACCACATTCGTATAAATCAACTAAAAATCTACATATTTCACTAAACCCTAACTAGTCCAAAACCAATCAAAACAAAAACCAGATCTACTCAAAAAGAATAAGAAAGCTACCTTTAAAAAAACCAAATGCTTCAAATTTAAGAAAAGAAAAGATCCGATCTTCACCGGATTTTGAAGACGAAGTCCCGACAAAAAGAGAGGTAAGACACGATGCGTGAGAAAGAGAAGCTGTGCAAAGCTGACGCCCAACTTATATGAGCTAGAACCACACCAAACAGATCGACATGACTTAGTCGCGCCAACTCGATCGAAACGCAACTTGTGTGATCTCGACCGAAGTCCACAACTGACGTGAATCATATCACGCCGATTCACTTGATTTCTACACAAATCGCACCACTTAACATGACTGAAACCATTTAAATTTGACACGATTTTTTAAATATTAATTAAAAAGGATGAAATAAAAAAAAACTCGCCCCCCACCGCCCCACCACGCCCAACCCCTACCACGCCTCCGCCTTGCCACCGTGCTTGATCCTCTAACCGCCCCTCCGTCGTGTGCTGCTGCTTTTGTCACGTCACCGCCACCCGCCCCTATGGGCCCCGACACAACCATCGCCCTGAGAAAATTTTAAAAGAAAGAAATAAGCAGATTTAGAGAACGATATTATTATTTTTGATATAAAAAATAGTACGTCAGTGCTAAAGGATCCTGGTGGAATCGAACCACCCTTCCTCCTGTATGCGCTCCCGGGGGCAAGCAATACAGAGTACCTCACCACGCTGAGGGAAGACCCACAGTCCAGAGAGTATTAACATAAGATACTACCATCCAAAATCCAAAAAGAACGAATGACCAATCCAGGGCTGTTAAAGGAATGTCTTAGAAAACAAAATCTAAAAATTTCTAGAATTAATCAAAAATCAGTTCTAGAAATAATTTAAAAAATTAAACAAAAAATTAAAATAATTAGTTACATAATGTGTGTTCATAATGATGAATATGATAACAAAATTTATATAGTATCAAACATATAAATTCACTATCCCAGCTTTGTACTATTCATGACCAATAATTTTAAACATTTGAGAAGTTTTTATTCATAAAACAAATGCTCACAATTGATTAAAAGTATAAAAATCCAATTTACTCGGTCGAATATAATCAAAGTTCAAACACCATTTAAATTATGTTTTAGTTTATTTTAGCTTTTAAAATACAATTTTAATAAAGCACATCATAACACATAATAAAAAAATATATCTTAATTTTCTATTATTATTTTGCATATAATTTGGTATCCATTGATTTATTTACTATCAAAATTACTTTATCTAGACAATTAACGATAAAAAAAATTATAATCACTTTCAAATGTGTTATATCTTTATCAGCTCATAAAGTTTAATATTAAATTTAAAGCAAATTTCACAAAATTACATATATCTTATCTATATTATCACAAAACAACAAATATAAGCTATATTTTCAAAAAACTATACATTTTCAAAAACATATGTATAAAAATTGTTTTGTGATAAATTAAACACATTCTATAATTTTGTGATAATTTAAATTTAAAAAAACCTGTAGTTTTGCAATAAATTACTCGTATAGCCACATTATAGAATTCTGACGCCTTAATAGTTAAAAACATATTACCCGTATATATATTTATTTTAATTTTTAAAATACATATCAAAAAAGGCATAGTAGTAGATAGTCTTATAACATTTTCAATATTTTAAAACTTGATTTACCTCTGTATGTAACCATATCTCGACCCAAAACCTTTGTCCCGCTTCCTTTTTTGCCATTAAATATCCCTAAACTACATAACCTAGACAACAGTTCAACAAACACACTAATCTAACTCGAACTGGTCGAACTTAGTGTGTGACCGGCCAAACAATCTATACTCCAGTATCTACAATTTTCCAAACTAAAAGATCAAATTAATGTGAGCTTTCTAATATAAAGCTGCCACAAGATCCATAAAAACATCCAAAGCATTTAAAAGGTGGAAAGAAGTGGGAGACGATATTTGGAACTGACTCTATGTTAGCAGGGTCCAGAATAACCAGCATCAGCATGAACATTCCACGAACACCCTTGGCACAGTCAATACGATCCATCTGTCTGGAGATGCAGCCCTACTGCCGCAGGATCGATTATAAACAGATCATATTTGAACCACCTTACAACAATATCTGCACAAACCTAACACTGTACAAACAAAAATACAAGCTGACGAACTGACTAAATTATACATGAATAATGACCAAACACCAGTATCAAAAATTTTCGTACAGCTTCCATTTGTAACATGTATTCGGACCATAGTCCCAGTACCACCATATATTCAGAATAACACGTACAAGAGATAGTAAGAAAACACAGGAGACTTGGAATTACTTTGGACATTGACACATAAATCTGCAAGAATTATGACAGGCATAAAATTTATCTGATCTATAATCTCACGTGCTCGTTCTGAAAAATATTGTACTTCACAACTTATACAGGAATAATTTTGGACTTGATTTCAGAAACATACTGGACACGAGAACTAAGAATTAGAAATTGCAATTACTTTTTCTGATGTATAGGCTAATAAAATCTCGTGCGTACCTCCGGATTTGAACTAAGGAATTCCGGATCTTGATTTCCAAATTACGAGGCTTGATAACATTAAAGGAAATTGTATGTTTGGGAATACAACGCATGGATTTATCTGTTGAAGCAATTAACGAATAGAAGGCGTTATGTAGAAGAAATTTGCTTACAGTGAATGATCAGTTGTACCTTCAGGTGCTGCGTAGATCCGTTGTTAGATGCGGTTGCAGAGTGCCAAATCGTGCCACGGACCACGGTCAAAGAGGAGCAGGAGTGCCCAACGGCAAAGATTGGGACGCGGGACACGACACCAGGAAGGGAGAACCCGGGGCCAAAAAGATGAATCCCCGTGCGATCTCCCCTCCGAGACACAATAATATTTCTTTTTTATTTCCCGGTGGCCTGCCATGCGAGCGCACCCAACATGGCAAAGGCCTGTGTCACATCTTTTCTTTTTTTTTCCCATTTTCCCCTCCACGCCGCCTCAAATCAACGCGGCTCTCTTGGAGCTACTAATAATTATCGAGATATCGAATAATTATCAGTACATAGAGATCATTCCTCGAGGCGATGCAGCAGCAGACGAAATTCCGGCAAAGGGCCACGCCTTCATCTCCTCGGATCTGGAAGCCAGGTTTGGAATCAGCAGCAGACGAAATCCCGGACGAAACGGAACATCAAGAGCGTCACGGTTCGCCAGATCTGGAAGCCAACACAACAGCACGGGGGGATCAGTTCATGTCGCCAATACTAGATCGATTGGATCACAGGCGGAAAAAAGAACTAACCGATCAGCCCACCGACAAGAACGCGCGCTCAGATCCGCAGCCTCCGTCGACAGATCCGCGTCCCAACAGCTCGCATCCTGCCGCCGAGCATGTGACCCATGGATCTGATTCCTGATCACCAGAAACAAACGCGTTGCTTCGCACAAATCAAATCGAGAAAACCTCACCGTTCCGCATCTGAGCAGCAGATTTCATCGGCAAAACGAACGGATCGGCGTGGGAAAGCATAAGTAGGCGAGATCTGGAGGTCGATGGTGAAGAGGTTGCGTGTGGCCAAGCGTCGATATTCAAGCCTAGGTTGCGAAGGGAAGAGCACGGCCATCGGCTAGGGTTTGCTGACCTCTTGGAATGATCTGAGGATGCAAGTATTTATGGCCCGGTTAGGGGAATCGGACGGCTGGGATGAGGCGGTTCGCACTTTATGCGTGGCATATTGAGCACGTATAGGATGGTCGTTTTCATTTTTGAAAAAAAAAATGTCCAGAAAAGTCGTTGGCTGCGTTGAGACCTGGTCGCTATGAATTAGCGTCACTGCATGCGTCATCAATATACGGGATCCTTTGTGAACAGGTAGGATGGGGTCGTTTATGGCCATCAAGGTTGAAGCCGCTGAGGCTGCCTTTGGAATACAGGAATGGCAAAGGAATTTTGTAGGAAGACTTTCATGGAATCGAGCACCGGCGTTTGCAACGCAGGAACGATGTCTGTGGTTCCTCAGGAAAAGGATCGGACATTTTACAGGAATGAAAACATCCACTCCAACCCAAGGGAATCGTCGCTAGCGCTGACGCTTGGGGGAAGAAAATTTCGTATGCACACCTGACGATGACAAATCAGTGGATAAAATGATCTAACGGAGAAATTTTAGGACCTGTTTGCATCAAAAGAATTTCAAAGAAATCCATTTCATAGGAATGCTTCCTATATTTGATGTTTGGAATGGAGATCCTTTCCAGGGACGGGGACAGCTCCTTCACAAAACAAAGGAAAGAACAAATGAGGTTGGACCTAAAGAAAATTTTCTTTTGCTCGTTCACCGTGGAGACTACAATGGTTAGCATCCAAACATTTTTGTGTACGGAGGACATTATATTTATTAATTAAAAGTAATTGAGAAAGAAATGATCAATTAAAAATGTTAAGAGATTTATAGAATGCTTGTATTTATTATTATTATTATTATTATTATTATTATTATTATTATCTCCAATAAATTGTAGTTCATATATTTATATCCCTTCATTCTTCATTCCAAACATTCGTCATTAGAATATTACAGTAATTTATTTAATAGATCTAAATTTGGTTTTGATATATGTTTATCATTTCTATTTTAGTTTCCTGTGTTACAAGTTCCTTCATTACAAACACCATGAGATTTGCATCCCTGTGTTTTTTATTCCGTAGTTTTTTCACTTTTCTCATTTCTGTATTTTTTTCATTCCTTTGTTTTTCTATTTTTGTGTTTTTCTTTTCTTTGTTCCAAACGGGGGCTGAGGAAAATTTGAGAACTAACGAAATAATTTTTAAAAATTTAATAAACTAATGAAATAGAACAATTTTATAAAATTTTGAAACTAATAAAACAACTTTGAGAACCTTTGAGAATAACTCGAAAAACACATACACGAAGAATTCAACGAGATGAATCAAAAACAATAATTTTAAGAAACTTTAGCAACTTGAGAGGACTATTTTGAATTTTCAGAAATTAACCATTTAAAAAAATTCCAAAACACCAAAGAAATAGGCGAGGCTTAAAAAAAAGAAATGCCCCCTTAATTTAAATTAAGTGCTATAAATAATAATAATAATAATAGTTTATAAAAATGCATTTAAATTCCACTAATATTTTTATTCTTGTGGTTCTATTCTTGTATTTCTCTATTTCTCATTCCAGTGATTTTCTTATTTTTCTCATTTGCTAAATTTTTCTCATTCCTATTTTTTTCTTATATTTTATGTTTTTCATTTCTTCGTTCCAAACGGCGTGTTTCTCTGTAAAAAAAAAAATTGTTCGGAGGTATCGCGAAAGATCGTGGGCGTTCTAGCGACCCTGGGGTGATTAGTTTCTTGTAGTTTTGAGCGTGTGGACCACAAGCAGGTTTGATATATGATGCCGCGGCTTTAGCTGGCGATAAAAGCAAGTCACGTCACCTCCTTTTTTTCTTGCCGTTCGTATCATCCGACGGTTCACAATTCAGGCCGCGTCATCGGGTGCGTCTCCACCCTTGGATTCCTCTTCGATGCGCAATATTTGCTTGACCGGATTTGAAATATTGATTAAATCCAGCTTCTTTGGCTTCGCGTCCAAGCGCTGACGCTGCGGCTGGGCCCACCTCGTCCCTGTCCCTTCGCTGCCCAACCTCTCTCTCCCTCCCTCTCCCGCATGGCTGCCGCCCGCGGCGATCGAGCTCGCTCGTCCCGCCGCTTTTCCTTGCCGCTGCCAGTGAGGTGTAGATGTTCTCCACCGTAATGCAAAGTCAACCATAAAGCTGCGTTCAGTTTCAGAGTCGGTTTTTTTAATCTTTTATGTTTTTAAAAAGTTGACTAATAAAATTTAAATATTGTTTTTAATATATATTTAGCTTTTTTAAAACAAATAATTTTTTTAGTTTTTCAATTTTTAGTTATTTTTTTTTGTAAAAGTTAACTTTTCAACGTTTTAAAAGTGAGTTTTTTTTATTTTAGCTTTTTAATTTTCAGCTTTTTTATTTTACTGAAAAGTAAGAAGTCTCTGAAATAAAAAATTGAGTCCATATGGCAGTGATAGCTAATGCACCATCAATATATAAAACAATCCTCTTTTGGTTAGAACTCCGTATTCTAAAACTAATTGATAAATAAAAATATAATTGAAATGAGAAAATATTCTAATAATAGAATTTTAAATATAATAGAAAATTTTCTAGCCTGTAATAAAAATTGACCCAAAAATAAAGAATTAACCCACTAACGAAGTTTCATCCTCCTAACACTATAGATAAGCGGAGAGTTGGACCATCTAACAACACAGCACTAGTGAAAGAAAGGGTTGTCAACCATGTAAAAAAATATTGAGGGAAGAACGATCCTCTTGCAGGCCTCACAAAAATGAGGAGTATCAGTCATTAAGCTTTGGGACCAAAAAAGATCACCTAATTTCAATAGTAGATGTCCAGGACATCCATCAGAAGTGGGGGGAGGGGGGGTGATAATGCCCTATGTTGCTTTCACTTCATTTAATGTAATTTTGATTTGTGTGCAGCATGACTTCAAATTGAGCTACTATAATTATATTAACCAGGTGTATATGTGCTATGTGCTTTTCTCACCCTAGATACAAGTTGGCTCCAGACTTTGAAATTCTCATACATTTCCCATCAGCAATTTGCCAATATACATATTCATTTAATTCACAAGTGTTAATAAATAAGACATGTATCATTGTAAAAGTTTTCATATTGTAGTGACTCAATTTACAAGTTCTATTCACCTTAATTACTTGCATAAATGACTACTTAAATCAACCTACACTTCCTACAAAAAAGTTGAAACTTTATTTTACGTAGTCAATCATTCAACTCTTTTAGAAAAAATTTACCAACCGATATTAACTATTAATTATTGGTCGATAAAAGTGAATGACTTAAAAAAGTCGATAATAATTTAATTACCGACGGACAAAGAGTCAAAAATACTTATCAGAGATACTTATAAGATTTACTGACTGAAGATAGGTCGGTAAAAATTTCTTACACCGTCCGATGATCGGTCGAGAAAAGCTTCAGGAGGGAAACAAATTTAGAAAGCGGCAAAGCCCTAAATCTTTTCATCTCTCCCCGCCTTACCAGTCAACCGGCGCGCCGCCTCCCTTCAACACTCCATCACTTCTCCAACCGGTGGCCTCCTCCCTCCTCGTGCTCGCGCGTTCCCCTGCCGCGCCCCCTGCTCGAGTCGCCAGCAGCAGGCAGCCCCCGCCACTCACCGCAAGCAGCGTGGCCCTTCTCAGCGCGGCAACGCGTCCCGGCGCCGCAGCACGGCACTGCCTCCTTGGCGGCGCAGCGGGGCCCTGCGTGGTGGTGCGGCGCGGCTCCTCCTCGCCGCGGCGGTGCGTTCCTGCACAGCAGAACAGCGCGGCCTCCTTGGCGGCGCAGCGGGGCCCTGCGTGGTGGTGCGGCGCGGCTCCTCCTCAGCCTGCTCCAGTCCTCTAAGGTACACCCGCAATCCTTTCCCTTTTTCTTTGCTGATTGTTGCTTCGTTTCCTCCTCCATCCCTAGGGTTGACCCACTGAACATTCACATGTGTTAGCTCCAGATTACTTTGAAACCTGAGGGATCCCCGAATCGGTGAAGTCAGATCTTGTAACTTCTTCTAGAAATTAGTGGTATCTAAATGGTATATCTGAAATTGGTATGACATTGTTTACTAGGTTCTGACTTGAGGTTTGACACAGATTCTCTATGTCTGCTGGCTATTTCATTGAGAAAGCTCTATTACTTTTGGTTTTTCTTGGCTAGCATGATAAATCTGCAGAAAATGGGAATGCTTTCCAGTCTCTATTGTTTGCAGGTCAGTTTTGCTAACACAAATTGTTTGCAGGTTAATTTTTCTGATTAATTCAATAGCGTTTTACAGGCTTCGTGTATGCCAATGTCACTTTGTACTTGGTTTGTTTGGGGAAAAATGCACACTCGAATTACATATGTATGTATGCCAGTCATTTTGAAGAAGATGGTACTGTACGTCGGACTATGTACCAACTGTTCTAATCATTGTTTTCTTGATTCATAGGTTCAACAAGTTTTTTTTTCAGTGCGTAAAGATTCGTATGGTTCTTGGCTAATGTATGGCGATAAAGAAGATCGCAATTGATCCTTTGTGGAAAATATACATGGTAAGTAAACTGCACAATTTGGCTCTTTACTTTTTTGATTTGTTTCGTAGCACGGTTGTCGCAGCAGTTGAAGGGAGATCTATTTACAATAATATATAGAGGCATTTTATTAAGTGTGTTATCAGATAAGCTATGTCTGGCCTTTTGTCTTGCTTAATTCGTGTTCTTGCTTCCTGGGCTTAATCCTACGGAGAAGGTACAGATACATCATATGTATGTCCCTTTTTAAAATGATCATATGTATGTCCCTTCTTAAAAATAATCATCTGATTAGCATAGTATAGCTGGTACTTCTATTCTGATGACTGTCCTACAACTGAAAAAAATGTGTTGAAATTTATGTCACAAAATGATATCTACATTTGAATCAAAGGTATCATATATGTGTGGAGAGAAAGAGCTACTTTTTTGTGTTGATTTATGCTGATTCTGGTCCCAGTCAGGGTGGTGCACATGCGGCATCCAAGGGGAGGCAGATCCCAGTCGTGCGCTTGAGGAACCGAATGGTTATAACTAGTTTTCAGCTAAAGAAGTTCCAGATTGTTTCTTACTGCTATGAGAAACAAGTGTTACTCCCTCTGTTTCTTTTTACTTGTCATTTTAGATATGTACATGAGAATTAAGGATGATGAGAATTAAGGATGATGAAAAAGATGGGTTACGCTGAAAACGAGGATGGGAGATAGAGATAAGAATCTATTTGAAATAGAAAAAAGTGTATTAGTAAGCGAGAATGACAAGTAAATAGATAAAACTTGTGAACTCAATGACAAGTAATTAGGGACGGAGGGACGGAGGGAGTAGCTGATAAAGACAAGCATCTTGAGTGCATTCATTTAGGTTTTTAGCATTCTACGATTCAAAATGTTTGAATCAAAAGTTAGAGTCAGCCATTGTAAATTTATAACTTGCACTTCAAATAGTGTTATTATTTAAAAATAATATGAATTTATTTTAATAGTTGAGTAAATTATTTTATTTCTAGCGTGCAATATTATGTTTTGGATATGAGCCATTAAAATGATGATTTTTGGAAATACTGTGACTAAATATTAATAATAAGAATTAATATTATGTAATATATATTTTTTAAAAACATATAAGATGTTGGCGACCAACTGATAGTCGGTAATTGTATAAAATAGCGTCAACTAAGGGTTGGTAAAGGTGCCGGTAGAGCCATTGTATAAAATAGCGTCAACTAAGGGTTGGTAAAAGTGCCGGTAGAGCCACTGACGACCGGTCGGTAAAAAGATGTGTGTCGGTGAAGGTTTTATCGATACCATTTATATCGACGAACATTATAGGTTGGTAAAGCTTTTTACCGACTGATCTTAACTCGCTAAAGTCGCTTTTAGCGACTAATCACTGGTTGCTGATAGTGAACCGTGGTGTAGTGACTTTCTTCATTTATAAATATATGTTGGTTGTTAATTCAAATAAATGTCATACATAAAAATATACTCAGAAGTCCATTCATACCTACTATCAAATGGGAAAATATTGTATATCTTTGATTCTCGATAAATTAGATCACCCGTTCATGACATGATCAATTCTAGCTAAAATGAGAGAAGTATTTTGTCCATCTTAGAATAAGTTGACAAAGGATTAGCTTATGTCGAAAACTAAGAAGACACTTATTCTGACAAATAGTCAAACATTTATGTGTTTCTATCTTTACTTTTTAAAAAACATAGTTTTTTTTCTTTTACGCACACATGATAAAATGTTCTCTCAATAAAGACGAGTTAAATTATGTGAACACGGAAAATACAAATACCTTTTATAAATTTAACGAATGAATTCTTTTGAATCTTTTAGATTTTAAATTTATACGGATCATTGTTAATTAATAAAATATAATTAATTAGAATAAATATAAATATATGAGATTTAAATAAAGTTGTTGGATAAAAAAAAATTAATTTTAGATTTGCTAATTTGTATGGCCGATGCATCACAAAACAAATTAACATCCTGTTACAGCTCGCTACGACATGACCGGTCGAGATAATTAAACAGATGACCAAACCTGGCCTATCCTTCTGCAGCCATAGCTAGCTCGCGTTGACTTTTACTTCTTAATTTTGAACCTTAATTAATTTGTCTTTTGAAGAAAAAGTAACGATAAAGTAGGATTGGCACGCATCAGTTTGGGTCCCAGGTGGGACTTATGAGTTAATTTGTTTTGTAAAAGAAAACAAAAGAAATACTTATATATAAAATCATCGGAACAAAATATAACTACCGAAAATAAATATGAGAGAAAAAAGTTATTGAAAACAAGAAATTCGTTTCGGGCCGTGTTTGATTGATTTGCTGATGCAGGTGCCCATGGCTGTGGCGGCTGGCGCTCCCGAAGCTTCTCGCCGGTGACGAGGCATGCTTGTCGGAGCTCATCCCGCGGTAGCCGCTCCTGAAGCACCTCGAGCTAGAAGCCAAGCCGTCGTCCTCCATATTCCCCGGCCTCGCCGCACAACTCGCGGCGCACAGCCCAAACTTCACAAGCCTCAAGACCTCTGGCGCAGTGAAGCCCAACGAAGCCGATGCTCTGGTGCGGTCACTGCCCAGGCTCCGGTCATTGTGTCTCAACAAGTCCTATCTGCCCAGGCAAGAGCTGCTCGCCATCCTCGCCGGGTGCCGGGAGCTGCGGTAGTTGAGCGCGTGGAGCTGCGTCGGGTTCGACGAGAACGACGAGGAGGTGAAGAAGAGAGCGGCCGGGATCAACCATGGATGGTCAACGAGCTCCAGGACGAACGGCGACGAGTCATGCAACTCTTACTTCGACATAATGTGATCTGACTTTGTCTTTGTTTTTGCTATAGTATTGTATTTAATTTTGAAGAGATAATTCTAGTTTAGTGTTGATAAAATTAGTCTAATTTGAGACGACAATTACAATTTCTACAACCTTATTAATTAAGCTTATTTTTAGGTTTTATTTACGATGACTTTGACTAATGATTTTAATAAATTTAATAATATAAATTATATAAATTATGAAAATAACGTGTGAAATTTAGCTCCGTCTCGGTCGCACCACGTCCTTTCTCATCGACATTGATCCACTCCGTCTTGATCCGCATCGAGCCACCAGCCTGCCATTGCCTATACCACCGTGTCGTGATATGATGCAAATAAACTTTGAATGATTAGTTTGTATTTAACTTTTTATGATAAAAAATTTTAAATTTTAATATAAATATATTGTTTTTTCTTAAATTAATATTTTTTAAACTGCAACATTAGCACGAGCATCGTGAAAGTAAAAACTACAGTTATCATGTGGCTATTGTCGAACCTACTGTTCATGCTAATTTTTTTTTCTTTCCACCGTGTTTGATAAAAATGATCGAACTCTACTTACCATTTAGGTTTAGTCAAATTTAAACTTTTATCTTTTTATCATTAATGATGAAGAATTAATAATGCTTTATGTATAAAAATTATATTTTTTAGATTCATAGTGAAATAAATATTCATAAAAATATCTTTTTTTAATATTATATAATTTTATAAATATTAATAAAAGTTAAAATATTTAATTTTGACTAAATTTAAAAATATTTTTATTTTAAAATGGAGGAAGTATATCCTTATCCTTATCCTTATCCTGACCTGCGCCATTCCAATGGAGCGAAGACCTTTGCCTGCCTTCTTTATAAAGCCATGCAACGGCTACGGCAACAGAATATCGTTGTCGTCGTCTGTATGCCTCGACGTCGACGGCCAACGTAACCCGTCTGTTACCTACTCAGCTTTTTGCCCGTTTGCCGTCGATGGCCATGGGGCTTGGGGCCAACGCCGCCCCACTCACCGACGAACCGGACGAAACAGACGAGAGGCCCAGATGTCAGTCACACGGCAAACGACGAAGGGTTCCCCGGCCCCGGCCCCGGCCGCGGCCCGCGTCCAGGGCCCACGAGACAGAACCGGGGCCGGGCTCGGCTCCTCCACGACGCCGCGCCCGGACGCACTCTCCCATCAGTCTCTCCAATCTCTCCTCCCCATCTGGGCGAACCAACCCTAGCGGCGATGGCGTCCGCACCACCCCCTGACGATGAGCCGGCGGTGGAGAACGGTCACTGCCACGACAACGGCCCGTCGGCCGCGAAGCGGCCGCGCGCGGTGATCTCGGCGGCCGAGGTCCGGGCCGAATTCGCGCACCATGACGCCGCCTTGGCCCGCATCAACAACGGCAGCTTCGGCTGCTGCCCGGCCTCCGTGCTCGCCGCACAGGCTCGCTGGCAGCGCCTGTTTCTTGCGCAGCCCGACGAATTCTACTTCCACGGCCTCCAGCAGGGCCTCCTCTGCTCGCGCGCCGCCGTGGCCTCTCTCATCGGCGCCGCCGACGTTTCGGAGGTGTCGCTTGTCGACAACGCCACCACCGCCGCAGCCATCGTCATGCAGCACGCCGCGTGGAGCTTCGCCGAGGGCCGCTTCGGGCGCGGCGACGCCGCGGTCATGCTCCACTACGCCTACGGCGCCGTCAAGAAGTCCATCCAGGCCTACGTCGCGCGAGCGGGGGCCACCGTCGTCGAGGTGCCACTCCCTTTTCCAGTCTCATCGGCGGACGATATTATTGCCGAATTTCGTGCTGCGCTGGATATTGCTAAAGCAGGGGGCCGTAGGGTCCGGCTTGCGGTCATCGACCACATCACCTCCATGCCCAGTGTGGTCATCCCGGTGAAGGAGCTTGTAGCCATCTGCCGGAAAGAGGGCGTTGGCAGTGTGTTTGTTGACGCCGCGCATTCAATTGGGCAAGTCCCTGTGGATGTACTAGACATTGGCGCCGATTTCTACACAAGCAACCTCCACAAGTGGTTCTTTTGCCCACCGGCTGTGGCCTTCTTGCACACACGCAAGAATGGTCCAGTAGCGGACCAGCTCCACCACCCGGTCGTCTCGCATGAGTATGGCAATGGGCTGCCTATGGAGAGTGGATGGATTGGTACACGAGATTACAGTGCCCAGCTTGTTGTGTCTGAAGCTATTGACTTTGTGAATCGATTTGAGGGTGGGATTGAGGGGATTCGCATTCGGAACCATGAGAAAGTGATTGAGATGGGCCGAATGCTTGCTGATGCGTGGGGGACATTTCTTGGCACGCCACCAGAGTTGTGCGGGAGCATGGTTATGGTGGGGATGCCCGGCTGCCTCGGCATAGAAAGTGATGATGATGCAGTGAGAGTGAGGACTATGTTGAGGAAGGATTTCCAGGTAGAGGTGCCTATATACTACAATTCAAGAAGAGTAGAAGGGCACGAGATATCAAAAGATAGGAATGGTGATGCAGTGACAGGGTATGTGAGGATTTCGCACCAGATTTACAATGTCAAGGAGGACTATGAGAGACTGAGAGATGCTGTCAATAAACTTGTTTCTAAAGGCTTCACCAGCAGCAAATTGCGGCCTTTGGAAAAGGTACTCATACTCTATCCACTGAAATTAC
>BCLG01000020.1:112280-122591 GCA_001602295.1 Zoysia matrella | reverse complement strand
ACTATTCGTCTTATTCAAAAAATTTGCTCGAATGTGTAAAATTTTAAGTTGTGATTCAAATAACTCTAATGATAAATCAAATTATATCAAAATATATGAAATTTATCAATTTTTTTTTAATAAAACGAATGGTCAAAGTTGAATTTAAAAGTCAACAACGACATCAAATAAAGAACGGAGGGAGTATACTTCAAGTAGCAATCTGGTTCAGTTCTAGTTGTCCAGGATCTCTTTTCTCCAAACTGATATTGTTCACAAGTTTATGTTGTGCATGTTTGAAATCTTACTTCTGGTTTGTTGCAAACAAACTAACATCTTCCTATCCACTTTGAAGAACAACCTACTTATTCTTCTATTAAATCAAAATGCGCCAAATAATCGCAGTTATGAATGTACTTCAAATTTTCACAACTATATTATGGTCACTGAGTGACGTTCTCTGTTTTGCCCCCCAATGTTTAATCACGACATCTAGTTCTCTCATAACTTGCAAATGCAGAATGTTGCCAAATTTATTTGTACAGCCCAAATTCTTACAGATTACACTTGGATAATGAACTAGGAAGAAGCATGGTGATTTTTATATTATTTTTTGTGCATATTTTTGTTGGTGAAAATGTAAACAATTCGAACTGCTTAAGAGTTAAGATAATTGTTTGTCAGGATGCACAAATATTCTTATCTGTTGTACCCTTGTAGAATGACCAAGTACCAGTGACATTGATCATCCATCATTGTACTTTCTTGACTAGATCAGTGTTTTGGAGCTGATTTTATATGAATTATGGTTTAATTTAGTGAGTTGTCCACATATTGGTCTGTAATCCAAAAGAAGCACGGAATTAAATCGAAAGGAGGAGACATATAGCCTTTAGCATTTAGAGGTTACCCATCATTGAAATCACCCATCTGGAAAGCAGGAAGTCCACCCATTAACAGAATATATGACACAGCTACCAACCCTGGAGCTTACTAAACTCTTCCACCACATTCATCTAACTATTTTTTCTCAAATGATGGAGTAATCGTCCTTAACTCCATCTAATTTGCTTAAACATCAACTTGAAACCTACCTACCTACCATTCACTAGTTTACAGTGGAAGAAGTGGTTCTTTTGCTTGTTATCTCCCAGAGTTTTCTCCTTTTCATTATCATGTTCCCTTTCATAAAAGATTGATAGGATCCACCCTGGTGCTGCTTGCTGGTTGATGATGTCTATCTATCCTATGAATAAGGTCATGTCTAGTTGCAGAGCAAGTCTCGCCTGGCCTTCCTTTGCCAGGCGAGCCAAATGTTGCACCCTTGAGATAGGTTGTGTCAAAGGAGAGACTTGAAGAACGATAATATGAATGCGAAGTAAGCTAAAGATTAGGAAGTGCTAGTTTTAAAGGAATCAGTGCACCACTGTTACAAGTGCTCCGCATTAATTGGAAGGGGAAATCAAATTTTTTTATGCCTATAGCTAACTCTATATTCCTCATGCACATGCTGAATTATTATTCCTTGCTGACCTGATTTTACCTCCTTTGATCTGATGCTTTTACCATGCCATGGTTGCAGCAAGAAGGTTTGGCATGATGACATTATAGCCAACCAGCCCTCACTGGGAGACACTGTCGCCGACTACTTAGGTGTGGGTTGTGCAAAACAGCCAGCGCTGCAGTGGGAACCATGGCATAGCCAACCAGATGATGTAGCTTTCAGGAACTGACATGCTGTATTTTGCGTTCTTTGTATGTAACAATAATGGCCTGGCGTGCATTCTATTTTCTCTCATTTTCAAGCTGCAACATTCTCCATTCAGGAAATGATGTCATTTAGGAAATCAGATTTGTACTAGCCATAGCTCTTTTTTTAATGTCCAAATGCCATCATTTTCAGGATGGAGTAAGAATAATAATCTGAATGTAAGAAGATTTACAGCTTTTGTAGGTTGATTACAGGTTATAGTCATTGATCAATGCAACTGGTGGCAGTGCGTTACTGATCTAGTGATTGCGGCTTCTCTTGGCATGAGTTTTGGCACTGAGGTAAGGGTCTTTCCCTCTGCTTCTCTGTGGTACTGACTTATCTTTATCCAGGATGCAGAGATGTGAATCTTGGAGGTTGCTTTGTTGTGAAGAGTTTACTCTATGCTTGTGGCATTGTCCATTAAATCTAGGCCCTTTGTCTCCTATATGATTCAGGAAGCAAACCCCACCTCGAGACTCCTGGAACCAAGCCGAATATGTTCTTAACAGGTTGATCTGTCCACTCAATATGAAGCTGCATGTCGTCACTTGAGAAATTCATAGCAGGTTGATCTCAATAAATCAGACAGTGTACTATTGGTTATAGAGTTTGCACTATATTAGCATCCTCACTTGTTGAGTACATGCAAATTCTGTGAGGAATAATATCAGGTTCATTTACCCAGATATGCGATTGTTCTAGTAAAGAGAAGGGGACTGAGAATTCTTACATACCTCTGCAATATCTTTGTATCTATCGTGCTTTTGTGCATTCTGTTCTCGACTACTAGCAGACAGGCAGTTTAGGATGGCTAGGTGATTATAAAGTAGAAACCTAGGTGCTAGGTATTGCTTTTTCTCAAAAAGTATACTACTGTGTGTAACCAAAGCATTGACTAATGAAGTATCTGGTTGCTAGACCAAATCATGTGCTTATTCTTGCTTCAATTTTCATTTGTGTGATCTGAGCGATGAACTCACTAGGTCTTAAGATAGGTGACCTGGATGGTTAATCCTGTGATGCATATTCTGGATAGCAGACTTGTTAACGTAATTATATCCTGTTGCACTTTTCAAAGTGTAACGTATTTTTCCTGTCGTGGCACACTGGGATCTCTTTCAGCCCTGAGGGCTGGTCTTTGATGTGATCAGCTCAAATAAACGTGTCTATTGCTATTGGCTTATTACAGAGCTGCCAAGTCTCCATGGTTTATTTTCTTTTGAATAATTTAAAAGACGAAAATGGTGCAAGTTATCATCATGATATGTGGGTGTCTTGTCAGGTTTGCTGGAAACTGTAACTTGGTTAGATTTGGTTGGCTACTAGACTAAATTATCTGTATTTTAATTTGTAACCTTGGAGTAATTGTTTGTTCTTGCTTTATCATTGTAACTGTTTGCAGATCTGGTTCAAGATTTATTGGCTATTTGATGACAAAACAAGAATATGGTTCTTGAATCTCGATTGATATGGTGGTGATCTAATTGATTCCTGTTCTTAGACTATCATCAGCCGAACAGTAATTTGAGGAATCGTTACCTGTGAGGAAGGCGAGGGTTGAGCGTGAACATTGGGACCCACTCGATCCCTATCTGGAAGGTTGATGTCCGGAATCAATCCTAGGCTGTTGAACGAACTCTCAGCCGATTTTACCCTCAAACTGCTCCCCAATCTCGTCCATGACATCTTTCTTTCTGCCAGTGCATTTGCGCAACTTGTATGAACAGCAAGCGCATTTGCGCAACTTTTAGAGAGGGCTAACACATTTTATTTATCTCATTTTATTCTTTGGTTGCATGTGCGTACAGGAATGGGGAACGCAACATCCCCAGGCTACAAAACATGCTCCCCCTGTGAAGCTTCAGGTCTCCGGCTCTCGGCCTCTCCGGGCATTGCAGGTTGCTGTTTCATTAGTCTCGGCCCAAACAAAATAGAGAGAAGATAATACCAAGGAGAAACGATTTGGCCTTTCTTTTATTAATGGCCAACCACATCAGCTCGTGGTTAATAAAACCGTTCACAGTTTAAAAAAAAATGGAATCGATCGGTCCAGACTGCAGTTTTGACAGTTGGCCGATTTTCAAAAAATTTAAAAAATTGAAATAGAATCAGAAATTCAAAAAGTACTTAATAAACTGGTAAACCGTTTCAGTTTAAAATTAGGAAAAATTAAAATGTGTGAAACCGATCTGTTTCTAATAGCATTTGGACCATTCATCAAATTTCAATAGGATTCACCGATTCTCACTGATACCGTGAAAGCGATGGGTCGGGTATCCCCGGCAGCCCGGCTCATGGGTCACTTAAAACTTGCCTCAGGCCTCAGCTAGTCAGTTTCACTCCCTCCAAGATACGGAGTATCTCTGCATCAATTTGTGATGGCCCTTGGCCGCCGGCGTGCTCGCCGCTGGGAAGTGAGCACAACGCAGAGGCCGACGTCGAGACGGGCGACGAAGCAACAACTTGGAACACAAGTTGATTTAGTATGATTCTGTTTTTTTTTCTTCTTATCTCTAACAGAGCACGGAGCCAGCCTATATAGGTGGTTCTCTATAGTATTAGGGCAAGTTCCCAATGCTCTTAAGCTAAAATGCACTCGCTAATTACATTTACAAAAAGAGATTACAGCTTAGTTAGCGGTTGTAGTTCCTTGCCCAATTCCTGCCTCCATTGTCGGACCGGCTACAGGACCCGACGTGACACCTCCCCCGGCTGCAGAGTCTGCTTGTCCCCAAGCAACAGCTTTAGGAAATCTCCTCTTGACAACATAGGAATCCTCCCAAGTAGCAACCTCAGCCGGTAAATTTGTCCATTTGATCAACACCTGTAGCATAGCATGATTACCTTTCTTAACCAGCCTACGATCTAGAATACACTTAGGAGATAACTCTTACTGATCCAACAGAGAGAGCTTTGGTAGTTCAGAGAAAACAGGCTTGTAGTCCGGTGTAAATGGTTTTAATTGCGAGACATGGAAGACCGGATGAATTTGAGAGGCCTCCGGCAAGTCCAACTTATAAGCCACACAGTACCAACCGTCTCAAGAACTTTATAGGGACCAAAATATTTGAAGGCCAACTTCGGGCAGGGTCTGTTCACCACCGTGTGCTGGGCATAAGGTTGTAGCTTCAGCAGAACCAATTCACACACAGAGAAATGCCTCTCAGAGCGATGTCGATATGCCTGAATCTTCATTCTGTTTTGGGCTGCCGACAGATGATCTTTCAGCCTCTGAAAATGAGCTGAACGCTCGGACAACAGCTCCTCAACAGACTCATCAGCCTGACCTTGCAAAACAGGTGCAGCAGCAAAAGGGGGATCATAGCCATATAAGACTTTGAAAGGAGAACAACCCAATGCACTATAATGAGAAGTATTGTACCAATATTCTGCCATAGAAAGCCCGCTTTTCCACTTAGAAGGTGTAGCTTGGACAGCACATCTTAAGTACATTTCTAAGCACTGATTAACCCTCTCACTTTGACCATCAGTTTGAGGGTGGTAGGCTGTGCTCAGTAACAGTTGTACATTCAACAATTTCAACAGATGCTTCCAAAAGGTGCTGTTAAAAATTTTGTCCCTGTCTGAAACTATGGACTTAGGCAGGCCATGGAGCTTGACAACATTATCTAGGATCACTTGGGCCACTGAAGAAGCAGAATAAGGATGCTTCAAAGGAAAGAAATGAGCATATTTAGAGAAACGATCCACTACCACCAAAATCACAGTATATCCTTTAGAAGCAGGAAGACCTTTTATAAAATCCATAGTGATATCTTGCCAAGCCCCCAATGGTAAAGGTAAGGCTAAACCAGCAGGATGGGTCCTTTCACTTTTAGCTTGCTGACAAATGGAGCACTGTTTCACAAAATTATCGACATCCACTTTAAGTCCCTTCCACCAAAAAAACTTCTTAACTCTGTGGTAAGTAGCATGTGTGCCAGAGTGGCCACCAATAGCACTGGAATGAAGTGCTGAAATCAGTTTAGTTCTAAGAGCAGAATTAGCACCAATCCAGATCAACTCACTTTTCTTAATCAACCCATTATGTAAAGTAAAGCCTTCTTCATCAGAGCTGTACAAAGCCAGCTTAGTTAATAGCAATTGAGCCTCAGGGTCTGTAGCATACGAATTCAAAACCTCTTGTAACTACAGAGGCTGCACCTCAGTGACAAATGTTAGCACCATACAATGGCCCACTCGAGATAGTGCGTCAGCAGCTAAATTCTCTTTTCCCTTTTTTACACCACCTTAAAATGAAGACCCATTAGCTTAGCCATAGCTCTCTTCTGCCAATCAGACTGCAGCACCTGATCATCAAGAAAACATAAACTTCTATGATCAGTCTGCACAATAAACTCAGAACGTTGGAGATACTGTCGCCACTTTTCAACAGCCATAATGAGAGCCAGAAACTCCTTTTCATAGATAGAGAGATTCTTATTCTTTTCACTTAGTGCTTTGCTAAGATAAGCCACTGGACGACCTTGCTGCATCAACACAGCTCCAATGCCATCTGCACATGCATCAGTTTCAACCACAAAAGGCAAGTCAAAACAAGGCAAAGCTAAGACAGGAGTGCTGGTCAGGGCTGTCTTCAAGGCCTGAAAAGCCGTTTCTGCTTCTTCATTCCAAGAAAACTGCTTGTTTCTCAATAATTTGGTTAAAGGCTTGGCTAATATACCATAATGTCTTACGAACTTGCAGTAATAGCCGGTCAGTCCCAGAAAACCTCTCAACTCAGTAGTTGTAGTAGGTCTGGGCCATTTAGCCATGGCTTTAGTTTTTGAACTGTCAGTGAACACCCCATGCCGAGAAATAATGTGACCCAAATAACTGAGTTCTGACTTAGCAAAATGGCACTTAGACTGCTTCAGAAAAATTTGTGCTCTCTAAGCTTCAGAAAGACTTGCCTCAAGTGTTCCAGATGAGAATCCAAAGTAGGACTATATATCAATATATCATCAAGAAAAACCAGAGCCAATTTTCTTAGAAAAGGGGCCAAAATAGAATTCATAGCACATTGGAAAGTTGCTGGTGCATTTGTTAAGCCAAAAGGCATCACCCTGAACTGATAATGCCCATGATGAGTTTTGAAAGCTGTTTTGTACTCCTCAGCTTCACCCATTCTGATTTGATGATAACCTGCAGTCATATCCAGACTAGAAAAGAATGCAGTACCAGCTAACTCATCCAAAATTTCTTCCACCTAGGGCATAGGGAATCTGTTCTTAATAGTCATGGAGTTCAGTTTTCTATAATCAATACAAAATCTCCAACTGCCATCTTTCTTTTGTACCAGTAAAACAGAGGAAGCAAAAGGGCTCACACTTGGAACAATAAGTCTAGATTCCAGTAAAGAATTGACCTGCTTCTCAATTTCAGTTTTGTGAAAAGGTGAGTATCTATATGGTCTGGCATTGACAGGCGTAGAACCTGGTATAAGTGGTATGTGGTGATCAAATGGTCTAGATGGAGGCAAGTGTTTAGGATCTGCAAACACATCCTGAAATTCGTCCAACAGCTGTGCAACTGCAATATTTCGGCTGTCACTGGTCTGGGACACTTGTTCTAACATAACTAAGGCCCACACGTCATTATCTTTCAACCAATATTGAAGTTGCAAGGCAGACACCTCCTTCACCTCCTGTTGTGGTCGAGAAGAAATACCTTGTAACTTCACTTTAGTGCCTCTGTCCTCAAAACGCAGAGTACCCTTCTCCCAGTCACACCGCATAGGACTATGTTCTTTTAGCCAATCAAAACCCAAGATAGCATCATAAGCTCCCAATGGTAACACCCTCATATCAGTGTGATAAGTGTGACCATTAGCTCTCCATTCAACTTGAGGCACCCAAGTATCTGAGATCAGAAATTCCCCATTAGCTACTCTCACTTGAATAGGTGGACAAGGTAAAGCTTGCAGTTGCAATCTGGCTAACATGGCACTGTTAATGAAACTAGTAGAACTACCAGAATAAACTAAGATGAGCATAGTTTGAGCCCCAATCAGAGCTTGCACCCTAATATTATCAATAGCAGCAGTGCCTGAAACTGCACTCAACGAAAGGTGACATAGCTCTGCCTGAGTATCTTCTTGCTCCAGTTGCTCCAGAACTGTGTCAGTTAAGACCATCTCCATGTCAGCCGCAGAAATAGCATTAACTGTTGCTTGTACACTTTTAGCACATTTAGCTAGGTGTCCAGGCTCAAATTTCTCACCACAGGCATAACATAAACCATGCAACCTCCTGTAGTCTCTGATCTGCCTCTCTTTGCTTAACTCAATAGCAATGCCAGGCTGCTTGAATTCTGGCTTTGGTTGCTTAGGTGTATAAACAATTCGACTGGCCTTCAGTTTCCCTGTTTCCTGAATCTCTTGTTGTACTTGGGCAAGAAGAGCAGCCCTATCAACTGTGCCCTGTACTTGAGATCTCACTGCTCCTTGAAGCTCTAGTTTAAGTCCCTTAATAAATTAAGCCACAAAAAACACCTCATCCAAGTCCACATTATGTACAGCTGCTGAGTAGCGAGCTTCTTCAAAAGCCTGTATATACTCTTCAACCGTGCCATTCTGTTTCAGATGTAACAATGCATGAATAGCCCTTGGGTACTCTTGACTACCAAACTTGTCTAGGACTGCATGAGAAAACTGTTCCCAATCACCGAGCCCTTTCGTCAGTTTATACACTTGCAACCACCGTGCTGCATTGCCTTCCATATGCATAGTAGCAGCAGTCACCTAGAGCAACTCATCAAGCTGAAAAATGTGAAAATAACTGACACACTTCTCCAACCAGATAGCCGGATGATCACCGTGAAACTTGGGAAACGACAACTTCGGCAAGTATGGTCGGCCACCCCCATCTTCCCGTCGAGGCCGACTCCCCTCACCAGCAGCTCTTCGTCCTTGCTGTCCCCGCGCAACACCCGTAACACGATCTGGAGATCGCTGCCGTTCTGAAGAATGATCAGGACTCCTATGCATGTCACCCTCATCTGCACGCCAATGTCCCTTCTCTGAAACGTAGTCCATCTCTTCGGCCATCTTCTCCAGAGTCAGCCGCGCCACCGCTTTGCCCGTCTCATCCACCTTGCGGAGCAGCAGGTCGCGATCCTCATCCGCCAAGTCAGCCTGCGCCGCCAGATGATGTTGCAGCTTGTCCATCCCATTGAGACGCTGATTCAGCGAATCGAGCGCTTCGAACACCCGATCCCAGCGATCGTCTTCCTTTTTAGACGCCGACGCCATGGTTGCAAGCAGAAGCTCCGTCTGCGCCGATGGCTTCGAATTCCTCTTGGGTGCCGTTGCTACTGCGCCTCAAACACCGCTAACCGTAAATGGATTTACAGGATACCAGGTTCCGCGATCTGATCGCCTCACCCGGTTTCGACCAACCGTTCGCAGAATTTTACAGCGCGTGTCGAAGGAATATGCGGAAGCGAACAGAACCCAAGAACACTCACCGCCGAAGAAGAACTGTCTCTGATACCACCTGTGATGGCCCTTGGCCGCCGGCGCGCTCGCCGCCGGGACGTGAGCACAACGCAGAGGCGGACGCCGAGATGGGCGACGAAGCAACAACTTGGAACACAAGTTGATTTGGTATGATTCTGTTTTTCTTTCTTTTTATCTCTAACCGAGCACGGAGCCAGCCTATATAGGTGGTTCTCCAAAGTATCAGGGTAAGTTCCCAACTCTCTTAAGCTAAAACACACTCGCTAATTACGTTTACAAAGGGAGATTACAGCTTAGTTAGCGGTTGTAGTTCCCTGCCCAATTCCCGCCTCCGTTGTCTGACCGGCTACAGGACCCGACGTGACACAATTTGCGGGCAGTAGGGTTTTAAAAATCGATCGAAAACAAGTCTATTTTCGTTCAAATCGGTTCGCTTCGAGTAAGAGTTAGGTTCAGTTTTCGGCCGAAAATCTAATATAGCACTGTAGCAAAAACTATTAGCCGACTAATTTTGCTGGCTAACCAATCGATTTTCTGAGCAAACAAAAATAAAAATCAGACCGGTTTTTAAAACCTTGATCACAACTTCACAAGTCACCAGCCTTTTGCTTTGCTTTCTCTTTTGATTTTCTTGTCACTTTAGGCCCCCAATTCAACCCTGGGCTCAGAGAATTCCGACGAATACAAACGTTTCCCCATAGAAGAACCGTCGATTGTTTCCTCGCATTTTTCAGTCCTTAACGTTAGGCCAGGGTGCTCTTGGACCCACATGTCGGAGGACAAACAGTGAGCATAAACTTTGTTCTACATGTTCAAGGAACCGAAAATATCCGTTCCACTTCGACTGCTTGCATCTAGGGTTCGCAAAACCGCGGCTTACCGCGTGGTTTTCGTGAAAACCGCCCAAACCGCTCCGGTTCGGTTTGGACGGTTTAGCGGTTTTTGAATTCAAATTTTTTTGAATTTTAAAAATTTGGTGGATTTCATAAAAAATATGTAAAAAAACTAGATGAAAAATGTAACTTATTGGTTGAATTAGTTTTTAATTTTTTTTTTGATTTTGATGACAAAAAAATTTGAGAAAAATTGGATGGAAAATATATAACCATTCTATCCTCTC
>BCLG01000020.1:90706-112144 GCA_001602295.1 Zoysia matrella | reverse complement strand
GTTGGAGCGGTAAGCCGCTCTCCAGATGCGGCTAGCCGCGCGGCGCGGGCGGTTAGCCATCGCCACCGGTAAACCGCGTGATTTTCGCGGTAAGCCGCTCGATTAGCGCGGAAAGCCGTCCGATCTACTGGATTTCTGTGTCAGCGAAGGTGAGATGGTTGTTTTTGTGTTTTTTTTCAAATATTGGTCGATTTGTTAGCAAATTTAGAACATAGTTGGTCATTTTTAGGAATTGTTGGTTGTAAGATGTCAGATCAGTCCGATTCAGTTTGAGAGCACGGGGACAACGTGTATCCCGAATTTCATTGTAAATATTGTAAAGCCGTGAAGAGAGGGGATGGTGCCACACGATTCAAACAACATTTGACACATCATGGAAGTAGCGTACTTGGGTGTTCTCATGTTCCCACAGACGTGCAGGACTATTTTTGCTGAGAGCTTGATAGAACTGCCGAGCGGAGAAAGGACCGAGCTAAAAAGACCCTTAGACAGCAACAGGTTGCAGGTGGAGAAAATGTCAATGAGGAGAACGATGAAGAGATGCAGGCTGCCATGAGGTTATCTAGAGAGGAGGAGGAATTCCGACAGCGTCAACGTTCGTATGGTGGTCAGTTCGAGAGTGGTGGTGCTGGTGCTGGTTCATCGTAAGGTGATTCTGGTTCGTCGCAAGGAGGTGGTGGGTCTGGATTGTTTGGTATGATGAGAAGGTCTACATTACAGAGGTCAGATAATGAACGGATTCAAATTAGGATCGATACATGTCCATGGACTGCGAAGAGCAAGTAAGCAAAGTCGGCCATTGGACTCGCATGGTCAAAATTTTTTCATACAGAAGCCATCTCTGCTAGAAAAGCCGATAGTTCATACTTTGTTAGTGCTATAAAGGAGACACAGAGATGTGGTATGAGACCTTTATTTTATTGTATTACATGTTTTGTTATATGTTATCATATTTATGTCGCGTGTCATGATATTTGTAGGTGAGGACGTGCCTAGCCTAACTGGAAGGAAAATAGATGGCACGTATCTTGATGCTAATGAGCAAGACATAAAGAAAGAATTCGATAAATTCAAGATGGAGTGGACGATGTACGGTGTCACAATTATGTGTGACTCTTGGACTGGCCCTACAGGGATGAGCTTGATAAACTTTATGATTTACTGTAATGGTGTCATGTTTTTTCACAACTCATGTGATGTTACTGGGCACAACCAATCTGCGGACTTCATATTCAAAGTACGAGACATATGTTTATTCTATAGCACTATTTGTTTTATTTGCAGCTATGATATTTGAACAATAAAACAGTTTTATGCACTATTTGTTTTATTTGTACCTATGGTATTTTGAACAAAGAAACATTCTTGTGTAGAAAATGAATAAGGTATGCATTGATGTAGGTGCAGACAATATTGTGCAGTTTATTACAGACAATGGTTCAAATTATAAAAAGGCGTGCAGGCTGCTAATAAACAAGTATCCTTATATTGTCTGACAACCATATGTGGCCCATACAATCAACCTGATGTTAAAAGCTATTGGTGAGTTTTCAGAGCATAAAGCTATGATACAGTCGGCTCGTAACATTTCTCGTTGGTTGTATAGTCATAATCAGTTGCACTCTATGATGACCAATGCTATTGGTGGTGAGTTGATAAAATAGAATGCAACACGTTTTGGCACAAACTACATGTTTTTTGAAAGTATGTTTTGTCGGAGAGAAAAATTCATGGCATGAATGGGTTCTGAGACATTTTTAAATAGTAGATTTACCAATACTGAGGACAGAAGGCATGCTCACTTGTGCCTAGCAAGTATGTCATGGTGAGATTTAATGAAACATGTGGTAGATGCAGTGCAACCTTTGTATGCGTTTCTTCGATTTGCTGATCAAAACAAGAGCCCTATCTTGAGTGAAGTACTTTTTAGATATCATTTATGTAAAAATGAGTATGAAGCTCTTTATAAGAATGATGAGCGAGACATACAGATGTATATGGACATTATAAATCATAGGATGGTGGACATTTGCAATGATACCTTTGTGAATGCAGGTAATACGTACTTAAAAAAAAATATTATTTTACTTTTTGTTTGTACTGCAACAATATCTAACTATGGTTACATGTGCAGCTGGATCTTTGAACCCAAGAAGTCACTATTCTTACGGGATGAGTCGAAATATGATGAACGATATTCGAGAGGCATTTACACGCATAGAATCAACCGACTTGTGTGTGCATGCCCTGCAGGAGGCAGAAATTTTTAGAAGAAAACAAGGTTCATTTGGCACTGAGTTGGCCAACAGAATGGCAGTGGATAAGAATACTTCTCCTGCAGCTTGGTGGAACATGTTTGGAGGTGATACACCTCATCTCCAGCAGCTTGCATTACAGATAGTCTCACAGTGTGCATCATCCAGTGGTTGTGAGCGCAACTGGAGTACATTTGCATTGATACACACGAAGGTGTGTAACAGATTATCTCATGACAAATTGCATAAGCTAGTATATGTTAACTACAACCTTCGGATCCGTTTGCGAGATGATTCATAGACATATAAGTCATTAGAAGTCGATCCATTTGATCGTCTCATGGAGCTGTCGTTGTATGATTCTTCAAATTCTATTCGAGAATGGATGGAACATAGGAGATCTAATTCTGACCCTGTTCTTTATGAAGAGGGCACGAAGACTGACATTCCTATACCCAGCCGTCTTGTTACAGATGATAACGGTGGTAGACAGTTGCTACGCTTGTCTCGTGCTACAACAATATCTGAATGGGCGGATCAAAATGTGAGTGATACTCACATAGGCAAGAGAAAGATTCAAAGTGCAAGACCGAAAAAAATAGTAAAAAGATGAGGTTAAGAAGTAAAGAGAAAGGTAAGAATGTAGACAGTGACGACTCTACAGATTCTAGAGATGCTAGACGAAGCCTAGACTACCAGGAATCAAATGATAGCAGCTTCTAGACTACATCTGAAGACCCACCAGGCACTATGGTTCCTGAGTCACAAGCACCGGTCACAACTCATTGTTTCACAGGTAACAAATTTTTCGCATGATACGATTAATTTTGACTCATTTATTTTACACTTCATTTTTTTTTGTCAGGTGAGACAGACTATACCTATGCTATACAAGATGAGGACTATGGTGCCCCACAGTCACCAAAGACATCGATGGGGGAGGCAGCATTACTACGGCACATACTATTCTGCGCCAAACAGTGATTCCTCATACAGCCAAGTTAATGAGTACTACAATTATTCGTACGGTGATCGTAGCACATAACCTCTCACCACATGAGTATATTAATGGTAAAATCCAAAGTTTTATAATATATTATACTCACAATGAGAGACAACTACTGCTTGGACGTGACAATTTTGAAATGAATTCAAAGCGAAGTTGTTAGCTGCTAGAGGAATTCAACTCTTCTCAAGTGAAGAGTGCGACAATGCATATTTTGATTGGAGTACAATTCATAAAAAAAATATGGTTCAAAAACTATGTATGGACTTTAGATTTGCTGTGAATGAACAACATGTATATATGGATTTATTGTATTCTGAATTTTGAATTTGTTATGAATGAATAATTATATTTTATTTGTGGATGAAGTATATTATGAATATTGATATTAAAAGAAATTAGAATGGGTCATGCCTAATTTTTCAGCACTTTCTAATATAATTTCTTAATTTTCACTAATTTCGTGGTTTTCAGATAAATCAAACGGTTTATCGCAAAAATCTTGCGGTTTTCAGCAAAAACCGCTCGATTTTCGCTGTTAGCGATTTTTAAGACAACCGAGCGGTTTACCGCAAAAACCGCATGGTTTACCGCTTTCAAACCGTGCAAACCGTTTCAAAATTTAAAAATTAAATTTGTTTACAGTTTATGTCAAGCGGTTCAAACCCTGCTTGCATCCAGACAGCGCCACGCGGCTTTCCCCCATCCGATTGGCGTGTCCTATTTTATAGCCGGCTCTCTCCCGGTCTCCCCTCGAGCTCTCCGCTACCTACCTTTCCCCTCGTCCTGGTCCGGGGGAAGCAGTGTGTGCAAGCAAGGAAGGTATGAAACTGATGCTTAGCTACTTGTTATCACTCTGCAGGGTACAGTTAGCACTATCCATCTGTCTCCTGTTTGGATCCGCGAGCGCCCTTTCTTATTTTCTATTGTGATACCCGACCGTCGCGGCGTTCTTGATTCTCTCTGTATGTAGTATTGTTATTATTTTCTTACGTGTGCCTTTCTTGATGTGCTGCCAAGGATCTATAGGACTTCGATTTCATGGCCCTGTTGGCAGTACTAGCAGTGACACGCTATCAGGATTACATGTCAACCATGGTTTTTGTTTTCCCTAATTTCGAACAAACCTGTTTAATTCGTACCAGAGATGAAGAAGAATTCCGTAGGGGTTTTGTAAAAATTTCAAAGCAAAAAGTTCGATTCTCGCTGAAATAGGGGAAAGTTTTCCTTGTTTCTGTTCAATTTCATGTCCGTATCATGAGTTCTTTGTGATAGCCGAACAGAGCTAAGGAAGGAATATTATGTCTTCAAACAATATCTTCTTGATAGTTTCAAGAAATCCTCTAGGAGGCAACGTTTTTCATGCTGATGTCCACTGGACAAGCCAGGATTAGATTTATGCACAGTTTAAATTCCAGTCTTTGTTGCTAAACAAATATGGGGCTTATTTTCTCAGGGACTTCTGAGACCGAGATGAGGCAGAAGCGTCTTGCGTTGGCCGCTTGTTTTTGGGTCCTGTCATGTGCCTTGCTGATTCATGGTTCCCCGGACGGACTGCTAAGAATCAGCCTCAACAAGAAGAGGTTGGACAAGGAAACTTTGACTGCTGCAAAATTGGCTAGGCAGGAAGGCAGCCGCGTTCTACGGTCTGATGTTTCTCGTCAGTATCTTGGTGCCTCAAATGATGACATAGTTCCGTTGGATAATTATCTGGACACTCAATACTATGGAGAGATCGGCATCGGCACACCGCCACAGAATTTCACAGTTATATTTGACACTGGAAGCTCCAACTTGTGGGTTCCCTCGTCAAAATGCTATTTTTCGGTATGTTCATTTTCTGACAGATATTTTCTATTGGTGGATGCTTAGCACATGGAAGGTATATGAGATTTGACCCTTCTATACCCATGTATTGCAGATAGCATGCTACCTGCACCACAGATACAAGTCAACCAACTCAAAAACTTACAAGAAGAATGGTATGAAAGAATGTGATGCTTTTGTTCAGTCTTTAATTTATTTTGGCAAATTAGAGAGATGGCTATTAAACCCGTTATTTGGACTGTACAGGAGAAACTTGCACAATCTCATATGGTTCTGGGCAAATTGCTGGCTTCTTTAGTGAGGACAACGTGTTGGTTGGTGATCTGGTTGTCAAAAGTCAGGTGAGTTGCTGAAGGAGTGGAACAATGAACATTCACATGCATTATTGCTAATGGTGTAGTACCATTTTCCTTTCAGAAATTCATTGAGACCACTCGTGAAACGAGCCCTACTTTTATCATTGGGAAGTTTGATGGAATTCTTGGCCTTGGATTTCCTGAAATTTCTGTGGGAGACGCCCCTCCAATTTGGTACCCATTTCAATCCATTTATATAACATCCTAAGAATTTGTGTCCCTCTCTGTAACTCTGTTGTGTGTAACAAACAGGCAGAGCATGAAAGAACAGAAACTGCTCGAGAAGGATGTCTTCTCCTTCTGGCTTAACCGTGATCCTGATGCATCTGCTGGAGGTGAACTTGTCTTTGGTGGTGTTGACCCTAAGCACTACAAGGGGAGCCATACCTATGTTCCTGTTACCCGCAAAGGCTACTGGCAGTTTGACATGGGCGATCTTCTCATTGATGGCGACTCAACTGGTTTCTGTGCCGGTGGTTGTGCTGCTATCGTGGACTCAGGGACTTCACTGCTTGCTGGCCCAACAGTATGTATTCTAGAAGGGCTCTAAAATTTCTAAGTGATGAAATGCACATTTATAAATATTTTAGAATACTGTATGTTGACTTTTGCATCTTCTGCCGCAGACCATTGTGGCTCAAGTAAATCATGCAATTGGAGCTGAGGGAATCATCAGTACAGAATGCAAAGAAGTAGTGAGAGAGTACGGAGAGATGATCCTCGAGTTGCTCATAGCACAGGTTTCAGACTTTCTAATTTACTTCTGCCATATGAATTGTTATTCTGAAGCATGAGTTTTGTGCATTGATCTCGAATTACCTAACTGCAAAACTTTCTTAATTTGAGCAGACAAACCCACAAAAGGTGTGCACTCAGATTGGTCTCTGTGTATTCGATGGTACCCATTCTGTCAGGTTAGTCAAAATATGCGCTAAATTGAAATACTACATGTTTTAGCATCTATGCAGCCTGTTGTAGTATTTATGCACTTTGTTTGTTACAATTTTTTTTCATGAATCATCATGCAGCAACCCAATCGAATCTGTTGTCGAGAAAGAAAATGGTGGTTCTGATCTTTTCTGTACTGCTTGTGAGATGGCTGTTGTCTGGATGCAAAATCAACTCAGACATAACAAAACAAAAGAGCTCATTTTGGACTATGCTAATCAGGTAGGGCTACTGCCTTATATTGCAGACTCTAGTTTTGATGATTGCGAACTGAAATATTTGACATGTGAGAACATCTTAACTTGTGAATGCCATTGCAGCTTTGTGAGCGTCTCCCTAGCCCCAATGGTGAATCGACGGTTGATTGCCATCAAATCTCAAAGATGCCAAATCTTGCATTCACCATAGCAAACAAGACTTTCACCTTAACACCAGAGCAGGTGAGTCCTTATTTTAGTCTGGGAGCTAAAATAAAGGTTTGGTTTAGGGAGGATAAAGAAATAGCAAGTAAACCATTTAACCAAATGCTGGCACAGATGTAGTTCACTCATCCTTGAGATTTTGAAGTTTGGCATCATTCTCGTTCTATTGTAACATCCTATATTACCTGATATCAACTTCAAACGATAATTTGTTGTTGCCTCAGCTCTACATTTTTCATATGCCTGTTCCTCTGAGGCTGATCTAAGATCATCACCTTTTGTGCTGCAGTACATAGTGAAGCTGGAGCAAGCAGGCCAAACCATGTGCATCAGCGGTTTCATGGCTTTCGACATCCCACCCCCTCGTGGCCCACTCTGGTATGCAGAACACAAGAAACATGGATAGCACTCTTTATTAATCAGTTTTGCCCTGATTAGTAGCAAGTAGCCTTATATCACCTCACAATCCTTCAGGATTCTTGGAGATGTTTTCATGGGCGCCTACCAAACTGTTTTCGACTTTGGCAAGAACAGGATTGGCTTTGCCAAATCTGCATGACGACTCGGCAGTTTGCTAGTGGTATTGTAGATACATATATTGCAGAAATAAGTTGCACTTTCTAGTATGGGCCTCGTAACTTCCAACGTATTTAAATGGATCCTGGGGGCACGCCAAAATTATGTAATGATGATCTATAGGGAGCACGATTAGCATCAGGACTTTTTACCTGATTTCATCTTGTTGATGGTTTGTAATAGCACTTGGCTATATGAATGACTATTTCGGAAAATCTCTATGATGGATGTGATTGATTCAAATATGATTCTCAATGTCTGCAATTCAGCTGTCATATATGTATGGATTGAAAAGAGGACTACGGCCTCGTTTCAGAAAAGAATGGAACCATGCGGCCCATTAAGCAACTTGCGGCCCAGGGATATTACGGCCACGAGCCTTTCATAAAACTCTCCCTCTTCATACAAGGCTTTAGCGCAGTTCATTTGACCTATAATTTAGGGGTATGTTTCTTCCTAAATAATCTCTCTATTTCTAAATTATTGACACCATTAACTTTAGAGATCAACTTTGATTATTCATCTTATTCAAAAAATTAATTCAAATGTGTAAAATTATAATTCATAGTTCTAACCACTTTGATAATAAAGTAAATTACAACAAAATATATAATATTCATCAAACTTTTTTGAATAAGACGAATGGTCAAAGTTGATGTCTAAAGTTAACGGGGTCAATAATTTAAAAATAAAGGGAGTACTTAATTTCATCTTTGAACTATTGTCAAAAACTAAATTTCATTTAAAAGGTCTAATTTGGTCTCTAAACTTCACTTAGAAGCTCAATTTCTTCCTTCATCCGACACGTGGCATGCCATATCAGTACGTGGCATACCACGTCAATTTCAATTGAAATTCTGAATTTCATATCGATTTTTCTCAAATTGTAACTCTATTTTCAGATCCAATTAAACCACCATGTTTCTTAAATTTAATGCAACAAAATGAGATCCTGTAAGGATATTTTTTTTTCAATGTGTTTGGATTATGTTAAGAATCAGTTGTGAAAAATGTATATATCCCTCATGAATATATTTTGATATTTCTAAAGTTTAAAAATATAAATATATGATTTTTTTTTCAAATTTTCAAGTGTGTTAAGACTGAGTTTGTTAAAATACAAAGTGATGTATAAAAATTTCAAAAATATAAAATATTTGCAAGCCATCTATATGATATGTAAAATGTAATAAATATTAAAGTATAAAAAATATAAACATATAGGATTTTTTGCATTAATTATAATAAACACGATGGTTGAAATGGATCTGAACAGAGTATGGTTTGAGAGAAAAAGTGAGTTAAAATTCATAATTTAAAATGGAATATGGCGTGGCATGGCACATGTTGACATAGCATGTCACATGTGTAGCCATGTCAGACGAAAGATGAAACTAAGCCTCTAATTGTAGTTCAGGATTAAATTGGACCTTTTAAAAGTTCAAGAATGAAATTGAGCATTTGACTATAGTTCAGAGACCAAAATGAGTATGAGCCCTTTCTTCCTTAGGTGAAAAATATTTTGTAGTTTTCTTGGCCAATAAAATAGGATTCCATCATTTCAATAAACGAAAGTTTCAAACGTAAATCTCGATGTCCATGCTCTACCATTTAATTATTTATCTTCCTCTAGGTAATATGCAAACCAGTTATTCAGAACTCACAGAAATAATCAATATAAAATAAAAATATAAAAATAATGAGCATTCGCAAAAGGTGCATTGATCTAGCCTAGCCATCATCTTTTTTTTTTCCAAAACCGCGCAAAATGTGTTTCGCATAAGAAGGGAGAAGAGAACAAATATGACAACAAACAAAAACAAAAAAAAACGAAACAACAACGACCCCTCAAGCGATCAACCAAACGACAAAAACTAAAAAAAATTCTATTCAGATAACAGTCATGTTGTTAAAGATGGTGATTACTCCAGGGCAAGAACTTTACAACAAAGTTTCACACCTTCCTCATTGTGGTGTTAAAATATGCAAACCAGTTATTCAGAGGTCACATGAATAATTAAATATAAATTTTAAAAATAATAATGAGCTTTGTCGGTGTTTTGTACACCGGCACAGTATGAATTTGTAGATTAGAGGGGGTACGGTGAGTTTCTTCCTAATCGATGTGGCCTAATCCGTGATGGACCTAAAAATATAACTTGGTTCGAGCCACCGCGAGGTGTAATACTCTACGTTCAGGTGTCGGAATCGATGAACTCATGTATGATCGAGTGGGTTACAATGGCGGAAGGGCTCTAACGCGGGCAGTCCCTAGCGCGCCTCTGTGGGTGTATAGCTATCTCTCCCTATGTGTTCATCTCTCGTCGTACAGGGGTCCTCGACGGGCCTTTATATACAGGCCAGACGGGGTTACAATGCGGGATGGAACAGGTGGCTCTCTGACAGGTGGGAGCCACAACTAAACTTGACGCTCACGAAACTGGATGTCTTCTGACAGATGAGGTGCATCCAAACTTGGTCCCCGCAGGATAGAGCTTTCTCTGACAAGCGGGGTCACCACTAAACTTGACCACCATGAAATCGAGCCCCTCTGACAGGTGGGCCAACGGCATCTTCGAGAATCTCCTCCAGGTGATCCTTTGGCGCCAGCTGTCGTCCTTCTCCTGTTCCTTGTTCAGCGCCAGGAGGGACAAAGTTGCTTTACTGTTTGCTTTACCACCCTACCGCCTTGTACAGTTGCCAGAAATCTCTGTGTTGGCAGGGGCCTTGTCGCGGGTTAGTCGCCCGACTCTGAGGTCGAAAAGTAAGTCGGTTACTTGGCCATCGGGCGGCCAGGCCTTGTCGCCACGCTGCCTCCGACCCTACGGGGGTCGAGGCAGCTCTTATGACTGAATGCGCCGACCTTTTGGTTGGGCCTCGTGAAGTCTTGCGAGACTCTTCCTTCGGACCCACGAAGAGTGTGGGTCGGTCGTTTTTTATGGGCGGTAGACTGTAGCTTGATCGTCTAGTAACTTCGGACCGTAAGTACTCGGGGATATAATCCCGACAAGCTTACACAAAAGGCGCAGTGATTTAGAAATTTTAATTAGCTCAATAGCTTACAAAATACTTAAGCCCCGTTTGGAACACAGGAAATTTTCTGGTTCTTATGTTTTCTATACGAAACTGAACTAATTTCTGTGAAATTAATGTACATTCTCACGTTCCAAATGAAGCCCTATCCCGGGGGGGGGGGGGAATGAAAATTAACAGTAGTGGAAGCTCGGTTCGCATCTAGCTTGGGAGGTGTCCACTTACGAAGTTAATCATAAACAAACCAAGCTAGATTTCCCAAGAGCATAACGTGTAAACCCCGAGCGGAACGCCATAGCGCACGACGCCGGAACCATGGCCACCCAGGGTCTCGTTTTTCTTGTAACCAAGCAATGGCGAATGTAGCGGGGTGCATGAGGGACAGCTGCCCCCAAAATTTGTGCAAAAAAATCAATTATATATACTTATTATATTAATATATGCATATATATTTAAGTAAATATGAGTAATAGTAGCTAAAAACATAAGAAAATATCAACATGGACATAAACCCATGTTAATTGTCCCCTCATAATTAAAATCCTAGATTCGCCACTGTAACTAAGGTTTATAAAACCACTCAAACCGAGCTGGTTTTCATGAAAACCTGTCAAATCAGTCTGGCTCGGTCTGAACGGTTCACTGGTTTTTGATTTAATAAATTAAAAAAAATTGAAATTTTTTTAAAAAATTGAATATTCGAAAACCGGTCTAACTGGTCGTGAACGATCAAACCGAGCAGTTTACAGACAAAACCGGTGAAAAATGATTTGAACCGATTTGATTTCAAATAACAAAACGATAAACCGAAAAAGCCGATTGGAAAATCAGAAAAACCGGTCGGTCAAAAAAACCGGGCCAGTTTTTACTCAAAATTTGATTTTCGAATTTGTCCTGTTTTCATAATTTATTATAATGATTTTTTCGATTTTTGTAAAAACTGATCAACCGCTGCCGAAGTCCCAACCGTTTCCAAAACCTTGCTCGTAAGCCAAGAGACGCACTCACTCACTTGAATAGTACAATTTGCAGTCGCCCACTAGATTGTGTGATTGAATTGCTCCGTCCACAAACCCAGGACTTTGTCGTGGTTAACTACCAGGAATTGTTTAGCTCGAGCGCGGGTGCCCAGGGGGGATGCACGCACCCGGCCGGTCGCCCACGGATTGATTAATCGATCGGTCGCCAGTGGGCACGGGGCACCGGCCAATGAATGGCAAGTGAAATCAGGTGGCCGATTCCGCGGGAGCGCCGGGGTTTCGCCCCCGAATAATAATCCGTTCCAAGTTGCGTGGAGTGGAGAGGAGGATGGTGCCGCGCCGTAAACAAAACCGCGGAAATGGGAGCCGTTGGGAAGGAAGTCAGCCAGCGGGGTCTCGCCTCGCGCGCGCAAACCGCTGCACCGGCCTCCGGCCAGACCCACGAGTCTCCGTTGGCGAACG
Organism: Zoysia matrella; assembly: GCA_001602295.1. Classification (NCBI taxonomy): domain Eukaryota; kingdom Viridiplantae; phylum Streptophyta; class Magnoliopsida; order Poales; family Poaceae; genus Zoysia; species Zoysia matrella. Next base: position 100,279 of record BCLG01000020.1, on the reverse strand, counting down.
ACGGCGTCGTGTCTTCTCAGATCTCCTTGGAGCTACGATTGGCTTAGATCCGCACAGGTGAGCATCGCGAAGCTGGGTTTCTAGAAGTGGAGAAGGTGATGACTGACCGACCGTGAACAGATCTCTACTTGATCCTCGCTTGACAATAGAAATATTACATTACACGAGTCGTCCATGACAGTTAACTGCGAAGCTGATGAAAACAGGGAAAAACAATTTTAACATAAAAAAGTTAGTATTATTCGATTTATTATTAATGAAATTTAAATCATAATTAATAATTTTACATATTGAAACAATTTTTTAATGAAATAAATAATCAAAGTTAATATTAAAAATCAACGATGTCAATAATTTAAAATAAAAAAATAGTATAATTTTAAGATTCCGTTGTCTGTTTATCTGTTTGGCCAAAAAAAAAATCGCCTCAACATACCTAGAGGGGCCATCTGTGACGTTGGAGGAGCCCCACTCTCCCACAAAGACCGAAACCAGGCCTCCCAAAACCGCGGACGCGGCTGCTGGTTTCGTTCGACAGGTAGAGGGAGAGCGATGTGCACTGGACGAGGACACGGACGGGCGGGTCCATTCCCACAAATGTAGGAAAAAATATTCCCGTAGTCGGTACGAGACCATCGCATCTTTCACATGACGGAATGTGAGCCATCTGCCATCTGGGGCGGCTCGCATAGTCGCATGACGAGATCGGCGTCAGCAGTGCTAGTATGTTCTTAATTTTATCGTTCTTAACTTTTAACATTACCTTTAAAATATATATAATTATAAAATGTGATTTAAATAATTTTAATAAAATAATATAATAAAAATATTTATCATAATAAATAATAAAAAATAAAATTAGAAGTAAACAACGACAATAATTCAGAATGAGAGATAACTACTCCGTATTTTGTTTTCAGCTCGGACGTCGAGCTGTATTAGTTCCAGTTAACCCCGTAGGATTACCGCTGATTTGCTGGTGAGAGAGAAGCGTGAGGACGCATGCGCGGCAGAGAAACAGCGGGCACGTAGGGGCCCGCACATACCACGCCGCGGCCAAAAACTATGGAGGACTGACTGGACACGGACAGCCCGTAGGTTAGTTGGTTGGTCCGTTCGTCAGCACAGCAGCGAAGCAAAGCAAATCCGAAACCCGCCCACGGTATTGGCTGCCGCCCGCCCACAGGAGGCACCGAAAACAAGGGCCGTCGCTGTACGATTTCCACAAAACCAGGAGCCCCGACCCGTCCTGGGTTTCCATTTCCTTTCCGTTCTGCGAGGTGGCTGGCTGGCTGCCTGCCCACGGGACGGGACGTGGAGACCACGCGCGGCGCCCGCCGCCCTTCCCCGGATGCAAACGGCGCCGTCCTCTTATAAAACCACCCCGCCCTTCTCTCCTCCGTATCCCCTCCGCACATCATCACCGCCAAGCCGAAGCCATTCCACTAGACTATACTCACTTCGATCTCCATTCCCCAACAACTTGGGGGAAATCCGAAGAAGCCGAGGAAGATGCGGATGAGCTGCAACGGGTGCCGGGTGCTGCGCAAGGGCTGCAGCGACGCGTGCACGATCCGGCCGTGCCTGCAGTGGATCAAGACGCCCGAGGCGCAGGCGAACGCGACCGTCTTCCTGGCCAAGTTCTACGGCCGCGCGGGGCTGCTGAACCTGCTGGCCGCGCCGGGCGGCGGCGCGGGAGCCGACGGCCTCCGCCCGGCGGTCTTCCGCTCGCTGCTCTACGAGGCCTGCGGCCGCATCGTCAACCCGGTCTACGGCTCGGTCGGCCTGCTCTGGTCGGGCCAGTGGCAGGCGTGCCAGGCCGCCGTCGAGGCCGTGCTCAAGGGCGAGCCCCTCGTGCGCGTCGCATCTGCGGCCGCGGTCGACCAGCCCGAGGCAGCGGCCTCCCCGCCGCTCGGCACCAGGGCCGCCTGCGACATCCGACACGTCGCCAAGGACCGCGACGCCGCCGCTGCCGTGGACCTGCTACGCGTGTCGCGCGCTGGACGCACCAAGTTCAAGCGCGCGGCGACGTCGTCCACCACGTCCAGGGCCAAGGCCAAGACCACCACCACCACCACCAAGCCTGATAATGGGCGCGCGTCGCCTAGGCCCGGCACGCCGACGCAGGAACAGGAGGAGCTGGTGGTCGTCGCGGGGAGCGGCGACGAGCTCGACGACGCCCACGCTCCAACAAGCCATCACGACCACGAGGAGTCCGCCGGCAGCCACCAGCACCTGAGCGACCGTGACAGGGCCGCCGCGCAGGAGGGATCTTCAGAAGACACTGAGGCGGAGGCGGGCTCCCACGTGAGCCAGGCCGAGGAGCACCACAGCCACGTGCATGCGAGTCTCCACGACGAGGAGGATGAGGATGAGGAGGTTGGGCTGGAGCTCACGCTCGGGCTCGAGCCCGTCGTCCTCAGGCAGCCTCGCTCGCCGAGCTGCAATCTAAGACGGTTGAGCACAGTGTCGAGCCTCATGGCCACCCGGCTGGAGCTCCCGGCATGAGCTAGCTTCTCCTTCTCACATAGAGGACAGTTTTGGGACGGTGGCAGAGGGAAAACAATAGCAGATCGATCTGAAAAATACATATTTCATCCTAGATGAGCTATACTCATTTTTAGAATGTACATGTTGTGATTTGGTGTTTACAAATTGTAGGTGTAATCACTAAATTTCCTTCGCTTTCACCCTTTATTTCATCTATACTGACCTTACCCCTTCGGGTGACATAAATCTGTACTCTCTCTGATCGATAGCTAACGAGAAATTCTAGTGGGCAAAACCAACCGATGGTCTCTCAAAGAACTCAAACAAATAACAAATGATTTTAAATTATTGACACAGTTGATTTTTAACATTAATTTTGACTATTGGTTTTATTAAAAAATTTGTTTTATGTGTAAAATTATTAGTTGTAATTTAAATTTTACTAATGATAAATCAAATAATAATAAAAGTTTAAGTATTTGAATAAATTTTTTAAATAAGACAAATGGTAAAAGTTGATGTTAAAAAATTAACGGTGTCAATATTTTAAAACCGAAGAGAGTATTATGCGCTTGTTTTGTGTATTTGACTTTCTCTACTGGTGTTGGCAATGATCACTAGGCATAAGCGCATACTTCTTGTTCTGTTACTTCTTTTAGCTTCAGCTTTTCTTTTTCATGATTTGAAGGGGGGGAAGAGATCCTCGTAAATTTCAGTCACTTGTTATTAATACATGAAATTGAGGATCTCACTTTTTGAAGAGGGGTTGGGGGCACTCCTGCATGTTTAGGATCGATGCGGCGCACCAGTCGGCTAGACACCAATTATATGCAGATTAAGTTTGATGCTCTGTTGTCACATATCTAATGAGGGGAACGAAAAGAATACACCATGAATATGTAAAATTATATATTCATGGTGTATTTTTTACCATTCCTTACCAGACATCATTTGTTTTTTATGAAATTTACTAGAGGATCCTCACATTTTGAAGAGGGTTTGGGCGCACTCCTGTATGTTTAACATGCGGTGTACTAGTCATTTAGATGCCGATTCTATGTAAGATGAAGTTTGATGCTTTGTTGACACATATCTGATGAGGATGGAAAGAAAACACCATGGATATGTAATTTTACATCCGCTTGAGCTCTTCAGGGCCTTATTCGTTTTTCATGAGAGTCTTGGAATGGCTTGGAACGTGTGGGATTGCTAAACTTGGTTTCAAAACATGGCCTGATCGAGAATGGCTGTTTGGTTAGGATTAGCCTGATTTGAAAATCAGTCCATCCAATACATTCTTACCTCACCTTTGCATGAAACAAAATTACACCTGTTGAGTATCAGAACAAAATCAAAATCGACTGATAGGAACAGTGTGACATAAGTAAGATTAAAGAAGCACTGGATTCATTAATTGCTTTAACTGAAGACAAAAATTTAACAGTAAGATTAGAAGAGCCATAAATTTAATCTTACAAATACTTTAAGTGACACACATAGATCCATTATATCCCGGTGAGGAATGAATGCGGTTCAGAAACCGTTTCATAGCTGCCGAACTAATCCTAGAGGGGCGCAATGAAATTGGAACCGCAATTACTAAATACTTAAGTCATATTTGGCTTGGCCAAAATATAAGAGACTAAAAACTCAGGGTGCCTTTGGCAAAGAGAATCGTTTCGTTTCTTGGGTGAATCGGACAAAATGCTACCAAACAGTAAAATACAGATCCGATTCATCCTCGAAACGAATCGGAGCGATTTAGTTTTTTTTGTACTGCAACGCTGAAACAGCCGAAATGGTGTTTCGCTGGGGAATCGCATGGGAGTTTTCCGAATTGGACTGCAAGTTGCACGTATTTACAACGAAAATACCATTTTATTAATCTTTGGGAATTTAAATAAGTTCTCTCAAAGTTCATCTTGTCGAGCTTTTTTGTGAAGGTGCTTTTCGAATTATTACTAAAGTTGTTTCGTCAGTTTCTAAAATTTTGTAAAGTTGTTCTAATATTTTTAATATTAACATAAGAAGGGTATATTGATCATTCCAATCATCCTATTTGTTTTACTGAATCTGAATCACTAAAATTTGCAAAATGATTTCTAATGTAATTTTGTTTCTGACTAGAAACATTTATTGAACTAAAATTGAAACGTTTCTGATTCTTAAGACAATCGGAACCGTACCAAACGCACTCAGACTAGCTAGTTGCAAAATTCAAGAGTTTTAAGGCCCTATTTAATAAACAAGATGTCAGATAAAATGAGAAGCAATACGTAGCATAACATGGTTTTTCTGTTCACAGCTCTCATAACCGGAAGGAGTCAGCAACCGATGGCTTTAATTTCCAAGCATCTGCATGTGAACGAAACCAAAATGAATTAATGTCAATTAACTAACTCGAAAAATACAGTACTGGGAAAAAGGAACCAGAGACAAAAGGAATTATAAGTTACTACGAATCTATTTTTTTACGTAACAGTAACAACATACGGACTTTTACTTAAATCGAAGCTACATCTCATTATTACAAAGTTTAAACTGAAGCAAATAAGTTCAAGACACTATCTGGACCACATAATTCAAATGAAAAGACTATTATAAGCTAAGGGAAAAAAGGTGCTAGGAGCTAAGCGAGTGGTGACCTACCGCCTAGCACTTAAGCGTGCTTAGGTGCGCCTAAGCATTTTTCTAAGCGGTAGTTATTATTGTATTGTATATATTGTATACTAACAAAATAAAGGAGAAAGAAAAAAAAGGAAAAAAAGAATACAGTAAGCATTGGACCAACCATGTGGCCCATCAATCTGCCACATCATTCTGCCACCTGTTGGAGCCTGGCCCATCCCCTGTTCTTAGCACAATTCAGCCTACAAAGACAGCTTGACCTAGCATCAAGCAGACAGCCACCACCATCAGAAAGCAGCCGCCGCCACCACCAGGTTCTTCTCCCTGCTCTCGTTGGCGATGTAGCACCACAGCCGTTCACACTTCCCCGTTCCCCTCCCCTCCCCTCCTTCCTCCTCCTCCCTCCTCGATCAGATCTGGCTGTGGCGGATGCGGCGCTGGCCTTGGTGGCCTCGCTCCGCGGTGTGGTAGGGCGGTGGAGGCTTGTGCAGCGAGGCCCCGCGGCGAGCAGAGGTGGCAGAGGCCTGGACGATGCCTGCAGGGGCATCGGCAATGCCTAGCCGGCACGTATACCCCCAGGCGGAGCGGAAGGGCTCCACTCTGCGCTTTTGCGTGCCGAAGCGACCGCTACATGGCATTTTTTTCCACTGATTACAAGCAAATTCTATTGCTAAATCTCCATCTATGGTCGACGAAAATCTGCATTGCCATCGTCTCTAATCTCTGGCATGCAGATTTTATTGTTTTCTTATCCTCTTCCATGTTCTCAAGTTGATTCTGCATCGGAGCCAATGTATTCCCCTTTAAAGTACCCGCATATAAGTTTTCGTTGGAGCTTTGTTAAATACAACATCATTTCTATTAAGCCCTATTGCCCAACATAAAACCAATGCCCCCACTAGTAGTTGTTGTTGTAATTTTTTTCCAAAATTATTTAACCAAGTTCCAAATATATGATCATCATTTAACAGTGGCCTTATCCCAAAGGTAATGTGTACCAAATTCCAAAGAAATTTTGCAATATGATAACTAAAGAATAAGTGATCAATCATTTCATTAGTCATACAAAATGAACACAGTTTACATCCATCCCAATTTATTTTTGCTAAATTGTCTTTGGTTAGTACGACACCTTTGTACAAGTACCACAAGAAAATCTTTATTTTGATCGGTAATCTTATTTTCCATAATCACTTTATTTCTTTCTATTATCCTATTATTAATAACAACAAGATGCATAGAGTGAACAGTGAAATTTCCATGTTGATGCAACTGCCAATTGATTCTATCATCATTATCATTAAGTTGAATATGCACTTATTTTGATACTAGTTCTTGCCATAATTCTATATTAATCTCATCTGATGACCTCCTGAAGAAATTTTTAGCAGAATAGTTCTAAACACTATTTCTACTATATCACTCTTCCTCCTTACTATATTGTGTAATGACGGATATTTCTCTTTTAATGTTACCTTCCCAAGCCAAATATCTTCCCAGAATCATGTTTGCTTTCCATCATTTAATTTAAATGAAACAAATTTAGAAACTTATCTTTGACTTTCATTAAACCAGACCAAAAATGTGAATCTCCTGGTTTTGTCTTTACCTTTCCTATTGACTGATTTTTTAAGTACTTATTTTATAACATTGTTTGCCACATGCCATCCTCATTTATTAATTTAAAAAGCTATTTACTCAACAAACATTGATTTTGATTTCAATATTTTGTATGCCTAATCCAACCATGCTCTTTTGGTTTACAAATAATATTCTATTTTGTTAACCTATATTTTTATATGAACTATCATTCTGCCAAAAAAAAACCTTGATATGTAACACTCTATTTTTTGCCTTTGCCATCCTAAGTACCCGAGACTGTACAAAAGTAGTAGTCTTTAACAAGGCTTTCCTTCATCAGCATAAATCTCCAAGTACTTCTTTTGCTACTTCAAAGGCGCCCAAAAAAGAAAGCAAAAACATGGTTAGGCTCGTAAGGACAGAATTAATCAAAACCAACCGTCCCCCTACTTAGTTTTCTTTCAATTCTTTTCTCAATTACCTTCCAATCTCTGTTACTCAATTTTTTGTAGGGCCTCGGTATTCCTAAATACTGAAAGGGTATTGTTCCTTGCTTACACCCGAATAATTATGCATACTGTCCTTTGAAATCTTTCGCTTGCTCAAAACAAAATAATTCACTTTTATGGAAGTTTATTTTAAGACCTAATAACTGTTCAAAATCACATAACAATAGCTTCATATTTCTAGCTTGGTCTAGATTATGATCCATAAAAAGCATAGTATTATCTGCATATTGTAGTATAGATAACCCGGCATCAACCAGATGTGGTAAAACACCATTGATTTGACGGCTAACTTTGCCCTTTTAATAAAGATTGCAAGCATATCCACTACAATATCGAAAATAGTAGGTGATAATGGATCTCCCTGCCTCACCCCCTTTTTTGTTTGAAGATTTGGACCTACTTGATCATTGATTTTAATTCCAACATGCCCCCTTTAATGAATGATTCAATCCATTTACACCACTTTGGAGCAACACCTTTCATTTTCAGTGTTTGTTGCATAAAAATCCAATTCTCTTTATCATACGTCTTTTCAAAATCTATTTTTAATATTACACCACTTAATTTCTTTTTATGCATCTATTGTAACGTTTCATGTAGTATTACTACACCTTCCATAATGTTTTTCTCCGGTAGGAAAGCTGTTTGAGATGGACTGATCACCTTGTGAGCTACTCCGTTAATTATATTTTTAGCCACTTTGTTAAAGATCTTAAAGCTTATGTTTAGTAAACAGATTGGTCTATACTGTTTAATCTTATTAGCTTCCTTGCATTTAGGTAAAAGAATGATTATTCCAAAATTTAGACTATATAATGGTAAAATACCATTGTGAAAGTCACTGAACAACACCATTAAATCCCCTATTATAGTCTCCCAAAAAGTTTGATAAAATTCTATTGGGAAATCATCTGGTCCGGGTGCTTTATTACGTTCCATCTGGAAAATCACTTCTTTGACTTCCTATTTGGTATATTGTTTAGTTAATGTTTCATTTTTCTGCTCTGCCACTTGTGGGATGTCTACTATTCGACACTCATCCATAGAAAAATATTACTTATTGGAGTCCCGAACAGATTTTTGTAATATGATGTGATATGCTTTTTCAAAGCCACATGACCCTCTATTATTTCTCTCTCATGATGGAGCTGAAAAATACAAGTTTTCCTATGTTTGCCATTGGCCACGAGATGAAAGTATTTAGTATTGGAATCCCCTTCCAAAAATTCTTTTACTTTTGCCTGTTGGTACCACTTTATTTCTTCCTCTTGTAACTCTTGTGACAGCAGCACAATTTCTAACTTCTTGTCTAACTCATCCAATTTATCTAATATTTTCTTCTTTTCTTTCTTATATTGACCATTTGCATTCTTTTCCCATCCTCTCAAATATTGCCTCACTCTTCTGATTTTTCTCTTCTATATATCAATGGCACTTCCCTCAATCGTCATGCCTGTCCATAACTCCTTTACACCATGTCAATGAAACCATCTCGAAGTAACCACCCTAATTCAAATTTGAATGGAGGGGGGGGGGGGGGTACCCAATGATGATGTTTCACCCGTGTTTAGTAGTAATGGAGTATGGTCAGATACATCTCTACTCAAAGCTTGAACTGTGGACAATGGAATTTTTTGTTCCCAACCCGTACTCATCAAAATTCTATCTGACTTCTCAAAAGTAGGGTTGGCCAAATTATTTGCCCATGTGTATTGTCGCCCTGTCATCTCTAGCTCTCTAAGACTTAACCCATCAATGATTGCGTTAAACAAAAAGGGCCATCTATCACTATATGTATCTTTATTTTTTTCCAATGGGCTCTGTAATATGTTAAAGTCACCACCTATTATTAGTGGAAGATTTTCATTAGAACACATGGAGACCAATTATGCTGGAAAATTTTCTTTAAATCTGCTTGAGCTCCTATATCAAAAACAATAAGATCAACACCTAAAAGTATACCACCAGATCTGTCTCTAGGAGATTTGCTTTGCCAAATAAAATCTCTCCCTGCACAATTTGTTTAGAAAATTTGGCGCAAACTCACTCCTACCAGTTTATAAGAGAGCTATAAAGTTTAGGTTTTGTTCTTTAGTGAGATCTGAAATAATTTTTTTGTTCTTTAGTGAGATCTGAAATAAATTTATGTTGTTTTTGTCTCTCAACCCATTACTATTCCAGAAGAATTTTTCCCCCTTTTTTTCTTCTTGGACAAAGAAGATAGTTTCTTCTTCTGGATATTTTTTGCAATCCATAGGATAAGCAATATCCCGATCCATAACCTCATCCATTATTTCGCAACATACTGAATTTAGAATTAACTTATCTATCTCTTCCTCTTCTTCAATATTCTTTTGTTCCTTAT
>BCLG01000020.1:76043-90696 GCA_001602295.1 Zoysia matrella | reverse complement strand
AATCTATCTGATGCTTACATGGACCTTTAAAATTTTGCGATCTATCTCCCCAATGTATACATGATCAGTTCTTTCTTTTTCTAATGTTTCTTCTGAGACAGATGCTAGCCTTATTTTTTCAGTCATCCTGGAATAAAAGGTGACATTTTCCCATGGGTTAATTAGCTGTTTCCAATATCCTTCGGAGTCAGCAGTGGATTAATTCGAGGATGTATAATAAGATTGACATCATGCAAACAATGCAAAAGACATTCACAGATCTAAATGCTGAAAAGCTATGCATTCAAGTAGCACAATCACTCTAATTCGAATACAGCATCTAAAGGATACTGGCATTCCTCTGCATAATAAAGAGAGGATTCAAATTTAGTTCGGTAGGGGAAACATATCGCATTTTCCATTTCAAAAACTCTTCATGTTAGATTGACAGAACAAATAGAATTTCATGATACAGAAACTAATAGGCTTTTTGCCAAGGGAGTTACAAGACAGAAACTACATCTAGCAGGAAGCGTCTTTCATGAAATGTAACTCCTACCTAAGTAATCAACTCTTAGGGTGCGTTTGGTATGGCTCCGCTCCACCGTAAAGCAGCTCTACTTCAAAACTCTCTGATGGAGCTATTACTCCATAGAGTTAGAATTGTTTGTGAAGTTGTTTGGCTAGATAGATGATTGTAACTCTAAAAAAAAGTTTATTAGGTTGATTGCCATTATTACTCTTAATTAGTTATTAATTTATTAAGGATATATTAGCTAATTTATTTTATTTCGTAATAACTTTTGCACTAAGAGTACCGGTCAATGTCATACAATTTTTTTCATCAAAACGTGGATAAGCAATTCTAATTTAAACCACATTATCCATATCCTACGCTAATAAATTCTTTGCCCCATAGTTATCTAAACAAGGCATTACTAAACACTACTACTGATAACACTGAATAGCAGTTAACGACGAGCAAACACGCATACCATAGACACATGGCTACACAACAAAAGACCGCGTCAATAAGGAGCAGCCGGGGCTATGCCTATGGACCAATCAATCGGTCATGGCGGGGGATAGCCTGGCCCTCTTGCGCGGCAGCAGCAGCTGCTTATCGAGGAAAGCCTCGAGGAAGAGGTGATGCGCGTCGAGCATCTCCGGCAGAGGCGTTCCGAGGCCCGTGCGAGCTGTGCGACGGCGCATGGTCCTCAAAATTATAGAGCTCCAAGTTTTCTAAGTATTTTAAGTTTATATTTGTATTTATAAGTTTTTATTTAATTAATCTCGTGTATAGCTAATAAACACAAATTGGTCTAAAAATTGTTCCAATTTATGAGACGTATCTTCCATGAATTACATTATAAATCAGATTAGACGCTTAGTCTATTATAAACGCAAATTGATCAAGTTTTTAATTGTTCTAAACGTGTCTTTCACAAATCAACTTAGAAAATATGAATTGATAAATTAAAAGCATAAAATAAAACAAAGAATAAAAAAGTTGAAACTAAAATTTTAAGTCTCATTTATTATTTCATACAGAATCTATAAATGCATCGGGATGCCCTTGCTCCTGGTGCCCTTCATCTCCGATTCCAACCGCGTCGGGTCGTCGGGGCGCGCGGAACGGAGTCGTTGGGGACGAGCGGGGTCGCGGCTAGCAACGTTGAGTCAGGGTGAGCAGCGTCAGAACAACGTCGTCGGGGTGAGCGGTGTCGATGGAGCTGCAGGCGAGCTTCACGATGCCGATGTAGTGGGGGCGGCGATCCTGGCGATCTTCCTGCGGCTAGGGAAATGAACAGGATTGGAAAGGATAGATCGAGGATAGAAAAAAATAATATAACGAAGGATCCGTAAAGATCCGTAAAATAATATAACGACGGATCCGTTTGAGTAATCAGTGGCAGTGATGGGTAATTAACTTAAAACTTCACATCTAGATTTATTTTTAAACTTTTTTGGAGTTGAAAAAAGGTACTTTAGGAAAATGAATTGTAGCTCCACTAACTTCATAGAATTGAGCTGCTACATGAAATTTGAGAGTTGAGATATTTGATGAGATTTTTTGAGCTTCAAGATAAAATCGGACTCTAAAGTCACGTCAAACACGCTCTTAATGTTCAACTGAAGGTCAGGGGCCGCACACCACATCAAGGCTTAACAACTACCTAAGGGCGCTGCCTCCGTTTTATTTGCCTGCGCGGACAGTTTAAGGGACTGACCAATTTACCGTCAAATTCACACAAAAAGGAAACTAGGAATTATGAAAGAACTTATTGACCTGCACCTGAATGCATGTATACAAGGTTGCAAAGCATGAACTACAGAACTAGTCACAAATTCACAAAATGAGCATTCATCGTTGATCTGCATCTGATTTTAACCTGCAGCATGATTACAGAGCACAACTTCCCATTCCAGCCCAGGGAATTGGATAATCGGAGTCTTACGGTGTTCTGATTTATTTGTTCGGCTTCCAAGTCATGGGCCGACGCCTTTGTGCTCTCCATTATTGGGCCTTGTCTTCCTTTTGTCTTAACTAGGCCTTTGGATGAGATTACCCATACGCTAAGCTTGCAGGAGCTACTCCAAAGCCTGAAAGCAATCCCGTCTGCTGCCATTGCGGCCTATTGACTGTTGGTGTTCTTCTTGTATTTTCACAAACCATGAGCACAAGTACCAGAGTAAGAAAAATGATAAGTGTCAAAAGATCAACAGTGTATCTTATTATTTTAACTAGATGATTCTCTGGTGCGTTGCTCCGGGGCATTTATGAATGGTTAGAAAATGATATGAAAATATAGTTCAATGGGTACCAATGGCAATGTAAATGGATGGATAAATATAATATTACCTGACTTTGTAGGGGTAAAGTGACATAAGAGTTTGTTTGGGTCGTTGCATCTTCCAAGTTTGACCTGTAAAATTTCTAAGTTTAATAAAATGTGATTAGCCATAGGATATTAAATCTATCTATGTTTTCATTTATGATAAATCATTCACATTAGTTCGTACCTGGAAAAAGGATACATAATAGCTAATTAGATTGACACCGAGCATGAGAACCTCAACCACAAATTCCCTATTTCCTTGGAAGACCATCACGATCCAGTTGCTTCACAACAACGGCCTGGGCGGTAGAATTCTGTTAGTATCCAGGCTTGCAAGTGTACATAGGCACAAACATTTTTGCTAGCATCCAGGACTATGGAAATGTACAAATAACCAACGGCACATCAACTCTACCTATATTTTACTGATTATTCTGATCAAATTACCCAAAGGAAAAAAATTGAAGGATTTAGTTTTACAGATGGAATGTTGATGCATAAAAAAGCATTCCAGAGACTTTACCTGGCCATTCTCCAACCGCCCTTTATATACATGACCAAAACCTCTCTCTCTCTCTCTCTCTCTCTCTCTCTCTATCTCCTAACAGGGAGTCCTGCATGAAGTAGTTAGTTGCAGCGGTGACCTCAAGAAAAGTGAAAGTTTGTGCTGCAATCTCTATGGATAATTATATCCTTCTTAGAGTCTAGTCAACCTTTTGATCTTGATTTATCTAAGAAGAGAATTAAAAATTGCGTAAGCAATTAGGTACAACATGTATATAATCTTTATGTAAACAGTAAACAAAAGGAGCTATACTAAATCAGGGGTAACATGATGTCATGAAAAACAGGACCTATGGTAAATACATTATCAATTTGGAAACAAAGGGTGGAGTTCAGGAATAAAATCAGCATAATAAAGAACAACCGAGCATAAAAGTGACATTTTAGTTACCTCTAGAAGTGTAATAAAATTTAGTGATTTTGTGGTCTTGAATTAATCAAAATTTAAAATAAAATTAATAGCAAGGTTAAGTACAGGCAGGACACTACTTCATTATCATGAAAATAATGCTTCTTTAACAGGAGAGACCAAATATGTAATCCATATACATTATATTATACAAATCAAAAATAGAATTGAGTCAAAGTGCCATACATAGAAACCTGTGCAATCATAGGGTCAGAATACAAAGGTTTATAATCCGCATCTAGCATGCATAATAGTGACTACAAAGAATAAAAGAAAAAAAGAATTAGGCTTTTATGAACAATTGTTCATGTTTAGGAAAAGCTGCACATATAAAGTAGATTAAGGGATTAATTGCAGCCAAGCCATAGATGCAGTATATGTATTTTGAAAGAAATTTGATTTGTGAGAAGCTTTGAGAGGGAGTTCATCACTGGTGGAGATTTACTAATCCTGAAGGAACCAAATTGCTAGAATGAATTGAGAGAATGTTTGTCGTGCCGGATTTGTCTCTGCCCAGAGTGCTTGGGGAAGATGAACGCAGTAGTGTTAGATATGGATTGACCGCACCGTGCAAAAGGAGGGAGAGAGAGAGAGAGTGGTCCCTGTGGCAGTCTTTTGAAGAAGGAGATGAAACCCTGTGCTTGCCTTGCATCTGCTCAACCACGGACCCAACCGAGAGAAAAGAAACCAAGAGTCAATGAGTAATCCGGAAAGCGAATGAAAGCGAGAACGGAAGTACACCCCGGTACGTACGACCGCGCTGCGGCAAGTAGTAGTCTGCTGCAGTAGTCGCTACCCCTTATTCGTTCTTCCGCGGGGAACCTGCTTGTGTATCTCATTCATTTTGAGATACACTGTATATTACGTATTATTTTTTTATCAGTAGTTAATATGTATTATCACATCAGAATATATATCAAAAAGTATACTTCAGTTAAAATATTATATATGATACTCAATTTTTAGTGACAACACAGTGTGAATTAAAACATCCACAATGATTTAGTCAACTAAAGATAAAGCAGACAGCGAAAACAAGACCCAACTTCACAAGCAACTTGAGAAGCGGGGTTAAAACCCAGCACGTCATCATTTTCTACGAATTTTTCTCTGATTAAAACCACATATGCAAACGAATGATTATATAAAGTACTCAGTTCAGTAAGCTTAACACTATACAGAGGTATACATGTAAATGCATATTTGACTGTAACAAAAATAATGTTTGGGAGTCAAAGCTCGCCGGCGTTGGGTTTTGTTTCTAGTTGAACACCATTACCAAAGGAGCAGCGAGATCAGTTTTTTGCGCATCTACAGGAAGCTCTTTGAATTTTGATCCAATGGTAGAGAGCAACGAGTGTGAAGGACATCCGAAGATTTGTATGGCCTATTTGGATGATTATCATGCGTCATGATAAAAAGTTGAGCGAATAAATTGATGTGGACCGGAGCGAGAGAGGACAAGTTGATGGGGCTCCGTAATTCCCGGATCGGCGATCTGTGCCCTCCCCCGGCGTTCTGCTTGCCGGCGATCTGATCTCTGGGCCTCTCTCCCATGCTCAACGCTGGTTTTCTCTCCCTCCATGATCTGTCTCTCAGTGGTAAGTCTGCTCTTCTCTAGCAATGGATCTCCCGGGGTTGAATTTCAAACCAGGAATTGGTGTTCAAGCGGCAGTTTGGGGGCGCTACAATCTCCCAATCAACTTCCTCTTTGGCAGTGATCTGAAACCTTTCTTCCTGGTGGTTTCTTTTGGCTGTTGCATCTATAAGCTTTCGAATTCCTCAGTGGCTCTTATTCTGCAAGCAACTATTGGTGGCTCATCGGCTGATTTTAGGCCGGAGCAATTAAGTGATAGAGTGTTCAGATTCACAGTTTCTTCTAAATCAGTGGGTTTTCATATCTTCCGATTGCAATCTTTTGAGTGCCAGCAATATAAGTTGTTCTTCAACCTCTGGGGTAATGGTGTTGCTAATTGGCAATCTGAATATGCTGCTTATGTGCGTGAAGAGGAGGAACAATGGACTACTGTCCAGCACATAACTTCCAATTCCAAGATGTCTTATGCAGATGTGGTGAATTCACATATTTCTCCTCCACCGGTTTCGGGAGCTAATCGGTGCCTCTTGGTCGTCCTGTTAATAAGAAGTGGATTGAAAAAAGGTCAGATCATTCTCAATCTCAATCTAGGATCGCTGTGTTTGATCATCTGGATTTTTCTAAGAAATCGCAGGACCTGTTCTTTGGCCACCGTGCAATGATCACGACGGGAAATAAGCCCTCTGCCTTCCATTCAAATTTATTCAAACCCACGGGCCCTGATGCTGGTTTCCCGGTGGTCCACTCCAATGGCCCATTGGAAGGCCCATCTATTGTGACTTGTGGCCGCTGTTTGCGCTCGGGTCATTTTAAATCTGTTTGCAGATTCAATATTAAATGTCGGATTTGCAGAGCTGAAGGTCATTTGTCTTATAATTGTTCAGCTAAGATCTTAAATCTAGGTTTCAGTCTGCAGAAGGAACCTACCGATTTTTTTGCCCAAGATTTCGGGGTGGTTGATTCTCATCTCTGGTTTAAACAGAAGGGTGACGTGGAAAAATCTCAGTCGGTTATCAAGCCTCCTTATTTTGACAGTTTTGGTCATTTTCTTTTGGCAACTAAAACCTGGAGTCCACGGCCAGACCCTTCATCTTCTCTCCCCAACAACGAGCTGGGTGATTCTTTGGCGGGCTCGCCGTCGCCGTTTCTCTCCTTGCTGTGTTCCTCTTTCAAGTGTGCTCAACAGACTGGTGCTTCTGCTATGACTTTTCAACGTGCTGATCCTACTCCTTTCTTACCGATTGGTTATCATAGCATTGCAGTTCAAGGTCTTGAACCAGCTACAAGGGTTGTCGTGGGTAGGCCGCAGCCATGAAATGAAGATCTAGCGATTATAACCATTGATAATATGCCCAACAACCAGATACATTTTGAAGCCATTCGAGATGTTGTGTCTGAATTCATCCGTGCCATCTGGGTCAAGCTTACATTAAATTTGAGTATGTTCATGATCGGGATAGATTAGTCCATACTAGTCCCCACAATCAAGGTGGTCTGCAATTTCACTTAGTCAAGCATAATCAGGGAAGAAACTAGAAGGCTCTTAATTTTAACAGAGACCGTTGGTTGATGTTGTTGGGTTTCCCGCTTGACTATTGGACCCATGGCCATGTTGAAAATGCTATTGCCTCCTTCGGTCGTCTCATTTCCTGGGAGCAAGATTTTGATAATCTAGCTAGAATTCTGCTTTGTGCCCGTGTGGTGGATCTTGAATCGGTGCCAGAATTTATTGTCTTTAGTGATGGAGATGGTTTTCAGGGGCAGTCCTAGACAGTGCAGTGTGAAATCATACAGCAAGATATGTTGGGAGCTCTGCCTGCTGATGAAGACCCTTTCCCTATGAAAGGAGGCTTAAACTCTCATTTTGATTTTATTGGACATGGTCAGCAAAGACAACTCTTTCACAATGCTGGAGGAGCTGCTCATGATCTGGTGCATCACCAGGTTGATAATCACCCTGCTAATTGGGGTGCTTTGATACATATGGGTAACAATCCTCCTAATCTAGTGGCCCCAGAGGCTCAAAATGTGCATCAGTTTGAGAATATCTCTCAAGAAGATTTCATTGCTCTAGAAGAAGAAATAGTAGTGATAGAAGTGGTGGAAGTTCAACAGGATATGGAAGAAGAACAGATAAGTGTCCCTCTATCAGGACTATCTTCCAACTCATCAAACAGTGTGATTCCACAGCTGCCAGATCTCAATGTTCAACCTATGGAAATGGACCAGGATTAGCAGCATGATGGTGCCCAATTTAACAATGTTGTTCTTGCTTTACCAGCCCAAGGGGTAGCTGCTCCTAATGATGATCACATGGGAGAAACACATACATGTAGGTTTTGTGCAAGTCCAGTATGATAATTTGACTTCAGTGTTTGAGTCTTTTAAACCTGCTTTGGACTTAGATTTCTCCCCTCACTGCAATAGTCTGATTCCTTGGTCAATTAAGCCAAAGGCAGATAGTATTAGATTGTGGGCCAAGTTTTTTTCTCCTATACAGACCAATGGTTGTGTTAATGCCCCAGTGGCCTGGACTGATTTCTTTACATCCATGTTGCTTAACCTGGATCAGTTTGAGTGGGCAAAGGGATTTCTAATATCTAAGGCTTGGGAGATCATTTCACAATCTTTTGACTCTGCTTCTTTCCCTTTTAGTCTGCCACAGACTTGCCCGGTGACAGCTCCTTAGCAGTGTTTTGCTTCTACCACTCCTCAATCTTCTCTGAGGCTTGAAGAACTTCCTAAAGAGGACAATGCTCTAGACACCACTCCCTCTGCTAATCATAAGGCCCAGAACTCTAACATGCCGGTTTTGGTTGACTCTGATGTTAGGAGGAGACTGCGTCTGCAACAAGCTAATAAAGGTTACAGGAGTGTCACCTGTCTAGATAAGAATTGTCTTGGTTGCTCAGCAGAACCACCTACTTTACCTGTTAAAGTGGTCAGAGGTCTGGGAGAAACATTCTGCAAGGTAGCCCCTGACATGCTCTCAGATGACAATCTCACTAGGAAAAGAAAACCCAAGCAGACCATTGCTAAATAGAAATCTGTGAAGAAGACAGATGATGCCAAGAATAGCACTTCCAATGATGATGATAAGTCCAAAAAGCCTAAGAAGAAGTAGTTGCTTTGCGGACCTGAGTGTCGCGGTTTCTTTTTTCTTGGTTTGTTTAGTGACTCTTAATGGTATTGTAATGAAGGACTCTGAAATGCTAGCCTTCAAGTCTATCGATGTTGCTTTCTATACTATGGATATGGCACTTTGCTGGTTTATGTCTGATGATTTGTTGCTCTCTTTTTTTGTCTGTTTCTGCAATATTGGAATGGTGTTTTCATATATTGGTGCACTGGTCCTGTCCAGTACTATTTTTGTGCTGTCTCCTTTGCACTTTTTTTTACTCTGATTGGATGTTATGGACTAGAATGACCTCTGCTTTAACAATGCATGCTATACATGCATGTCATATTGTTATCATTCTGTCATATGGTTATCATTCTCTGTTGTTACCAATGGCATCTCAGATAACACCCACAAATTCTAGGCAGTGGTACATCTTATGTTGGAACGTTAGAGGTATAAACTTTGACAAGAAATGGAAAGCTATTCACAGCAAGATTAATGAGGCTCTTTGTGATATTTTTTGCTTCCAAGAAACTAAAAGGGAACATTTTGATGCTCCTTTCCTCAGAAATTTTTGTAGCCCACATTTTGATAGCTTTGAATTTCTCCTTTTCATTGGAGTATCAGGTGGTATTTTAGTGGCATGGAGGAGTAGCAGATTTGTTGGTCATCTGATATCTCAGAATGAGTTTTCTATCACTGTTGAATTCACTTTCCTCCTGTCAGGTGCCAAATTTGTTATTACTTCGGTATATGGTCCATGCACTCACCAAAGAAAACTTGATTTCTTAAACTGGTTTCATAATTACCTAGTAGATGATGATGTGCACTGGCTTGTCCTGGGTGATTTCAACCTCATTAGAAGACCAGAGGATTGGAATAGCGGAGGTAATGTAGAGGAAATGTTTCTGTTTAATGAGGCTATTATCAGCAATCTTAGACTCATTAAATTGCCTTTGCAAGGAAAGTTATTCACATGGTCAAATAAACAGGAGCATCCATTACTAGAACGGCTTGATTGGTTTTTTGTCTCTAACTCCTGGTCTTTAAACTACCCAAGCACTTCAGTATCTGTTTTGTCCAAAGACATCTCAGATCATGACCCATGTTTGATCACTATTTCAACAGATATTCCAAAAGGCAGGGTGTTTCGTTTTGAAAAATTTCTGGCTTGAGAGGACTGACTTTATGCAAGTTATGCAGCATGATTTGTATTTGCCTAGTACACTTACAGATAAGGCAAAGAAGTTAGGTGAGAAATTCAAGAATCTTAGGAGAGTTCTGAGGCTATGGCAGAAACAGATTTCAAATTTGGCTACCTGTATTAATAATACAAAATGCATTATCCTTTTTCTAGACAAAATAGAAGAATCTAGAGATCTGGCCATTCATGAATGGAATTTCAGGGATATTCTTCAGCCGCACTTACACAGCTTACTCCAGCAGCAGCATATTTACTGGAAGCAGAGGAGAACTGTAAAATGGGTGAAGTTGGGAGATGAAAATACTAAATTCTTTCATGCACATGCCACCATTAAGCATAGGAAGAACTATATCACTACTTTACAGAACAGCTTTGGGCATCAGGTTAGCTCTCATCAGGAAAAGCCCACTTTACTCTGGGATTCGTTTAAGGAAAGATTGGGTACATCAGAATATACTACCATGCATTTTGATCTGCACACTCTTCTACAGCTTGTTTCAGGCTTGGAGGATCTTGAACACCAATTTACTAAAGAGGAGATTGATAATTTAGTGTCTAGTCCGCTTACTGATAAGTCCCCAGGATCTGATGGTTTTAACACAGACTTTGTTAAGAAATGTTGGTCTGTTATTGCTCGAGATTTCTATGAGCTTTGCAATGCTTTTTATGAAGGAAATGTCTGTACTCAGAGCATTAATGGGTCTTATATCACTCTGGTCCTTAAGAAAGAAAATTGTGTTCTAGTGGCATACTACAGGCCTATCTCTCTCCTCAATACAAGTGTTAAAATCCTTACCAAGCTACTTGCTGATCACTTGCAAGAGGTTATCCTAAAATTGATCCATCAGAATCAATATGGTTTTCTCAAATCGAGGACTATTCAAGACTGTTTAGCATGGAGCTTTGAATATCTTCATATGTGTCATCAGTCAAGAAAGAAATTATCATCTTAAAATTGGATTTTGAGAAGGCTTTTGATAAAGTGGTGCACCAAGTTATTTTGCAGGTCATGAAGGAGAAGGGTTTTGGTAGAAAATGGCTTTTCTGGATTTCAAATTTCAAATATTCTGAGCACAGGTACTTCCTCTGTTCTCTTAAATGGTGTACCAGGCAAAGTGTTTCATTGTAGAAGAGGAGTTAGGCAAGGTGACCCTTTTTCTCCCCTTCTATTTGTGTTGGAAACTGATCTACTTCAATCAATCATAAATAGAGCCAAAGAGCTGGGTCTCCTTTGTTTGCCTATTTCTGTCACTAGTTCAGCTGACTTTCCAATCGTTCAATATGCTGATGACACTTTTTTTATGGAAGCGTCCTCATCAGCTCTTTGTTCTGAAAGCGCTTCTTCAAACGTTTGCTGACTCTACTGGCCTAAAAGTTAATTACAGTAAGTCCATCATGGTGCCCATTAATGTTTCTGCAGAAAGAATGCATCATCTAGCTAGCACCTTCAACTGCCAAATAGGTACCTTGCCTTTTACCTATCTGGGTCTACCTCTTGGGCTTCACAAACCAGTGTGGAGAATTGCCTTCCTCTTGTACAACATATAGAAAGAAGACTTGTCAGTTGCTCTGTTTTCCTAAGCCAAGGGGGGAAACTTCAGATGGTTAACTCTGTTCTCTCAGCTTTGCCAATGTTTTACATGTGCTCAAACTTCATGCAAAAGTAATTGAGCAATGTGATAAATATAGAAAGCATTGTCTTTGGCGCGGTTCAGATTTAAATAATAAAAAACCAGCTCAGGTAGCCTGGTCTAA
Organism: Zoysia matrella; assembly: GCA_001602295.1. Lineage (NCBI taxonomy): Eukaryota > Viridiplantae > Streptophyta > Magnoliopsida > Poales > Poaceae > Zoysia > Zoysia matrella. Next base: position 79,227 of record BCLG01000020.1, on the reverse strand, counting down.
GGTTACTCGACCCAAAAGAGAGGGAGGCTTGGGTGTTATCAACCTCAGAATACAAAATGATGCTCTACTCATAAAAAATATCCATAAGTTTTTTGCCAGGAAGGATATTCCTTGGGTTAATCTCTTATGGGAGAAATATTATATAAATGGGAATCTGCTTGGCTTGAGAAAGAGAGGCTCTTTCTGGTGGTATCAAACTGCTAGATACTTTCAAAGGCTTCTCCGTAGCGAGAGTGAAGGATGGTAATACAGTTTTCATTTGGATTGATCTCTGGAATGGCCAAATTAGGTCCCAAGTATTCCCACAACTTTTCTCCTTTGCTAAGAATCAGATGATTACAGTGAACACTCTCATCAATCTTCAGGAGTTACATGAGCACTTTCATTTACCCGTCTCAGGAAGCTTATGATCAACTCCTCACTTTGCACCAATGGTGGAACCAGGTCTCAGTATCTTTGGAGTTTGATGAATGGAGTTATATCTGGTGATCCATTCACTACTCATCTGTTAAGGCTTATAAGCAAATGATTGGACATTTGCCTATGCCTTCCATCTATAATTGTCTATGGGGTTCCTCTTGTCAGCTCAAGCATAAGGTTTTTTTCGGGCTCATCTTAAAAGACAGAGTTAATACTCGTAATATGCTGCAAAGGAGAAATATGGTCCTGAATTCCTATGTGTCTGAATTATGTATTTTACAAAGAGAAGAAACTCAAGATCATCTCTTTCTATATTGTAACTTTGCTAGAAGGTGCTGGAGCTCTATTGGCATTCACATTCATCCCAGATTGACAGGGTTGCAGATGTTTAATTCCATTCGAAAACAGCTTTCAGTCACATTCTTCATGGAGATAATCATTCTTATGACCTGGAGTATTTGGACAACGAGGAATGATTGGATTTTTAATAATCTTGACCCAACAGAAGATCGTTGCATGAACAAGTTCAAGCATGAGTTTAATCTCCTTCTTCACAGGGCTAAGAAAAAATATTTTCCCCGCATTGAGGAGTGGTTGATGTCATTGTAATTTTTCAGCACCCTGCTGTTTTTGTTTATTTTTCCTTGGTTTCTACTCCATGTAAAATTTTTTTATCTTATTATTAATTTATAATCAGTAGGGATTTTGCCCTCCTGTTCCACTAAAAAAAATGCTTTGGGGTTACTTTGCAAAAATCCATTTTCAGCAGGGTTCACTAGAGAAGGTTGATAAACCAGGAGATCAAAATATTTTTTTGTCATATTTTAGTAGGTGGACCTGAGGGAGAATAAACATTTCCCTCTAGTTTCTAAGTTTTAACTGTAAGGGCCTCCAATACTTGATCTAGACACTTTTCAAAACACGGGCAACTACACCCACTCACACCATCAAAGAAGTATATAAGACTAATCACTGTGAGCCCAGACAATAGTGTGTTATAACTAGAGACAACGGACTTCTTGAAAAGATTTTACACTCTGAAGTGGCTGTACACTTTTCTCACAGGCTACATACTCCTTGCAGGAGAGTAACGTAACGCTAGTCTCACCTTATCCGTCCACCCCCCATATGCCCACCTCAAAAAAAATCACCAAGGGCTGAAACATAAGTACTTCACATAGCTTTTCTTGAGTTCTTAGTTACATCATTTTCCTCTTCTGACTCAGATATGCTGAGCTGAGGTACTTCTTTTTGCTCTGAGTCAGACTCTCTCGGGTACATTCCTCTCCGAGTGTCCACCCTTTGTGCCTGATGCGCTATTGGCCGCCTAATGTAGCATATGGTAGGTGCCAATAAATTAGAGTAAGTCTCGCCCATGACAGGTTCTGTGGTTGCACGAAATCACTATGTTGAGGTCCGATGAACCGGTCTTTATGCGGTCAGGGCGAGCGCTTGTCCACGGCAAGTGAATTAGACCGAAGCTTGTCACACAGTACCAAATCACCACTTAGAAGCCTCGTCCGCAAACCAGAAATTACCCACCTCCACTTAACTCAAGTTGCAGTATCACCCACCCATTTTATTTTACTCACATCACCAAGCACACATTTACACGTTTTAAAGAATATTGGTATATGATGTGGTGATGCGTGGTATCACAATAGAGTTCTAAGCAATCTATTATAAAGGCAACTTTCCGATCATTAAAAGTATTTAAAGACGGTATTTCTATGGTTAACAAGAAGTGTCATCGACAGAGTAGCAAGGTGGTATTTAATATTAATGAGAGCAAGTAACTCACATTAATATAATACCAATAACAAGTAGGATCATTACTACACAACGTTTAAATTCATAGAAAACACATGCAATACTCAAGCCATATAGGTGCAAAACAAATCATAGGATTCAAATGGCAGTGGTTAGAGCTTGCCTGCAAATCCTTAATCTTTAGGGCCTGATCTCAGAATCTTCGAGCTTCTCCTTGTGTGTCAGTCCTTCTGATTCCTCTTGGTATCCGATTGTTCCTCGAGCTCAACATTGTCTTCACGGTAGAATACACCTATAAAACTACCGTAAAAAGAGACAAAGCTCTAGAAGAATCGATAAGATCCAGTAAACTCTGAAGAAGAACCGATTAATTTAAACTCGAATAGGAAAACCAACTATGAGAGTGCGTGCATGACATGGTGATTTGTCTAATCTTAACTTAGAATTAATTACTATAAGTTGGCGGTTTAGCTTCGTTTTAGTTAATTACAATTTAGTGTTTGAGGGATATAATGAGTGTACGTGTCCCCGTAATACAGATTTATCCATATGGGTCAGGCACACGCACTCGCTAGTGATTTGTGTATGCATTGGAATGTCATTATTTCTTGTATGGGTGTGACTATGAGCAATTAACAATTAATTACTAACTCCTATCTTTTACAATTAAACTATCAATGCTAGTACATGACGCGTGTACTAATGCATGTAAATGCAAGGTAAGATGCTATATGTGCTACTTAATACTTTATTTAATTGTAGTATGCATGAAACCTTTCGTGATTAGAGATTATTTACTTTATTTCCTAATTTGTGACTGCTTCCTAGTGATAGATGTCGATTCACTGGATTCTATATTTATAATTGATTTACTACATTTAGTAAGTTTTCTCGCTCTAATGTATGTTAAGAGCTTAATGAGATGCGTCCTAATCATTGTATGCTTAAATAAAATATGCGATAAGTAGCATATTTTATTCCTATAAATCAATTA
>BCLG01000020.1:62133-75943 GCA_001602295.1 Zoysia matrella | reverse complement strand
GAGAGAGAGAGAGAGAGAGAGAGAGAGAGGTCCCTGTGGCAGTCTTTTGAAGAAGGAGATGAAACCCTGTGCTTGCCTTGCATCTGCTCAACCACGGACCCAACCGAGAGAAAAGAAACCAAAAGTCAATGAGTAATCCGGAAAGCGAATGAAAGCGAGAACGGAAGTACACCCCAGTACGTACGGCCGCGCTGCGGCAAGTAGTAGTCTGCTGCAGTAGTCGCTACCCCCTTCTTCGTTCTTCATGGATAACCTGCACGTGGTATCTCATTTTGAGATATATTGTGCATCACGTATTATTCTCTGTATCAGTATCAGTAGTTGATACGCACTGTCATATCAGAATATATATCAAAAAATATATTTCAGTTAAAATATTATACTGAAACTCGATCTTTAGTGATAATACGGTGTGAATTAAAGCATTCACAATAGTTTAGCTAGCTAGAGACAAAGCAAACAGCAGAAACAAGATCTAACTTCACAAGCAACTTGAAAAGCAGGATTAAAACTCAGCACGTCGTCGTCTTCTTACAAATTTTCTCTGACTAAAACCACAGATGCAAACGGATGAGTACATAAGATACTCAGTAAGCACTAACACTGTAGCAAAAATAATGCTGTGGGAAGTCAAAGCTCGCCGGCGTTGGGTTTTGTTTCTAAGTTGAACACCGTTACCAAAGGAGCAGCGAGATCAGTTTTTTGCGCATCTATAGGAAGCTCTTTGAATTTTGATCCAATCGTAGAGAGCAACGAGTGTGAAGGACATCCGAAGATTTCTGTGGCCTATTTGGATGATTATCATGCGTCATGATAAAAAGTTCAGCGAATAAAATTGATGTGGACCGGAGCGAGAGAGGACAAGTTGATGGGGCTCCGTAATTCCCTGATCGGCGATCTGTGCCCTCCCCCGGCGTTCTGCTCGCCGGCGATCTGAGCTCTGGGCCGTGCTCTCTCCCATGCTCAACGCTGGTTTTCTCTGCCTCCATGATCTGTCTCAGTGGTAAGCCTGCTCTTCTCTAGCAATGGATCTCCTGGGGTTGAATTTCAAACCAGGAATTGGTATGCAAGCGGCAGTTTGGGGGCGCTACAATCTCCCAATCAACTTCCTCTTTGGCAGTGATCTGAAACCTTTCTTCCTGGTGGTTTCTTTTGGCTGTTGCATCTATAAGCTTTCGAATTCCTCAGTGGTTCTTATTCTGCAAGCAACTATTGGTGGCTCATCGGCTGATTTTAGGCCGGAGCAATTAAGTGACAGAGTGTTCAGATTCACAGTTTCTTCTAAATCAGTGGGTTTTCATATCTTCCGATTGCAATCTTTTGAGTGCCAGCAATATAAGTTGTTCTTCAACCTCTGGGGTAATGGTGGTGCTAATTGGCAATCTGAATATGCTGCTTATGTGCGAGAAGAGGAGGAACAATGGACTACTGTCCAGCACATAGCTTCCAATTCCAAGATGTCTTATGCAGATGTGGTGAATTCACATATTTCTCGTCCACCGGTTTCGGGAGCTAATCGGTGCCTCTTGGTCGTCCTGTTAATCAGAAGTGGATTGAAAAAAGGTCAGATCATTCTCAATCTCAATCTAGGATCGCTGTGTTTGATCATCTGGATTTTTCTAAGAAATCGCAGGACCTGTTCTTTGGCCACCATGCAATGATCACGACGGGAAGTAAGCCCTCTGCCTTCCATTCAAATTTGTTCAAACCCACGGGCCCTGATGCTGGTTTCCCGGTGGTCCACTCCAATGGCCCATTGGAAGGCCCATCTATTGTGACTTGTGGCCGCTGTTTGCGCTCGGGTCATTTTAAATCTGTTTGCAGATTCAATATTAAATGTCGGATTTGCAGAGCTGAAGGTCATTTGTCTTATAATTGTTCAGCTAAGATCTTAAATCTAGGTTTCAGTCTGCAGAAGGAACCTACCGATTTTTTTGCCAAAGATTTCGGGGTGGTTGATTCTCATCTCTGGTTTAAACAGAAGGGTGACGTGGAAAAATCTCAGTCGGTTATCAAGCCTTCTTATTTTGACAGTTTTGGTCATTTTCTTTTGGCAACTAAAACCTGGAGTCCACGGCCAGACCCTTCGTCTTCTCTCCCCAACAACGAGCCGGGTGATTCTTCGGCGGGCTCGCCGTCGCCGTTTCTCTCTTTGCTGTGTTCCTCTTTCAAGTGTGCTCAACAGACTGGTGCTTCTGCTATGGCTTTTCAACGTGCTGATCCTACTCTTTTCTTACCGATTGGTTATCATAGCATTGCAGTTCAAGGTCGTGAACCAGCTACAAGGGTTGTTGTGGGTAGGCCGCAGCCATGAAATGAAGACCTGACGATTATAACCATTGATAATATGCCCAACAACCAGGTACATTTTGAAGCCATTCGAGATGTAGTCTCTGAATTCCTGACTGATCATATGGGCATACCCTTTAAGGAAATCCATCCATGCCATCTAAGTCAAGCTTACATTAGATTTGAGTATGTTCATGATCGGGATAGATTAGTCCATACTAGTCCCCACAATCAAGGTGGTCTGCAATTTCACTTAGTCAAGCATAATCAGGGAAGAAACTAGAAGGCTCTTAATTTTAACAAAGACTGTTGGTTGATGTTGTTGGGTTTCCCGCTTGACTATTGGACCCATGGCCATGTTGAAAATGCTATTGCCTCCTTCGATCGTCTCATTTCCTGGGAGCAAGATTTTGATAATCTAGCTAGAATTCTGCTTTGTGCCCGTGTGGTGGATCTTGAATCGGTGCCAGAATTTATTGTCTTCACTGATGGAGATGGTTTTCAGGGGCAGTCTTGGACAGTGCAGTGTGAAATCATACATCAAGATATGTTGGAAGCTCTGCCTGCTGATGAAGACCCTTTCCCTATGAAAGGAGGCTTAAACTCTCATTTTGATTTTATTGGACATGGTCAGCAAGGACAACTCTTTCACAATGCTAGAGGAGCTGCTCATGATCTGGTGCATCACCAGGTTGATAATCACCCTGCTAATTGGGGTGCTTTGATACGTATGGGTAACAATCCTCCTAATCTAGTGGCCCTAGAGGCTCAGAATGTGCATCAGTTTGAGAATATCCCTCAAGAAGATTTCATTGCTCTAGAAGAAGAAATAGTAGTGATAGAAGTGGTGGAAGTTCAGCAGGATATGGAAGAAGAACAGATAAGTGTCCCTCTATCAGGACTATCTTCCAACTCATCAAACAGTGTGATTCCACAGCTGCCATATCTCAATGTTCAACCTATGGAAATGGACCAGGATCAGCAGCATGATGGTGCCCAACTTAACAATGTTGTTCTTGCTTTACCAGCCATAGGGGTGCTCCTAATGATGATCACATGGGAGAAAACATACATGTAGGTTTTGTGCAAGTCCAGTATGATAATTTGACTCTAGTGTTTGAGTCTTTTAAACCTGCTTTGGACTTAGATTTCTCCCCTCACTGCAATAGTCTGATTCCTTGGTCAATTAAGCCAAAGGCAGATAGTATTAGATTGTGGGCCAAGTTTTTTTCTCCTATACAGACCAATGATTGTGTTAATGTCCCAGTGGCCTGGACTGATTTCTTTACATCCATGTTGCTTAACCCGGATCAGTTTGAGTGGGCAAAGGGATTTCTAATATCTAAGGCTTGGGAGATCATTTCACAATTTTTTGACTCTGCTTCTTTCCCTTTTAGTCTGCCACAGACTTGCCCGGTGACAGCTCCTGTGCAGTGTTCTGCTTCAACCACTCAATCTCCTCTGAGGCTTGAAGAACTTCCTAAAGAGGACAATGCTCTAGACACCACTCCCTCTGCTAATCATAAGGCCCAGAACTCTAACATGCCGGTTTTGGTTGACTCTGATGTTAGGAGGAGACTGCGTCTGCAACGAGCTAATAAATGTTACAGGAGTGTCACCTGTCTAGATACGAATTGTCTTGGTTGCTCAGCAGAACCACCTACTTTACCTGTTAAAGTGGTCAGAGGTCTGGGAGAAACGTTCTGCAAGGTAGTCCCTGACATGCTCTCAGATGACAATCTCACTAGGAAAAGAAAACCCAAGCAGACCATTGCTAAATAGAAATATGTGAAGAAGACAGATGATGCCAAGAATAGCACTTCCAATGATGATGATAAGTCCAAAAAGTCTAAGAAGAAGTAGTTGCTTTGCGGACCTGAGTGTCGCGGTTTCTTTTGTCTTGGTTTGTTTAGTGACTCTTAATGGTATTGTAATGAAGGACTCTGAAATGCTAGCCTTCAAGTCTATCGATGTTGCTTTCTATATTATGGATATGGCACTTTGCTGGTTTATGTCTGATGATTTGTTGCTCCATTCTTTTGTCTGTTTCTGCAATATTGGAATGGTGTTTTCATATATTGGTGCACTGGTCCTGTCCAGTACTATTTTTGTGCTGTCTCCTTTGCACTTTTTTTTACTCTGATTGGATGTTATGGACTAGAATGACCTCTGCTTTAACAATGCATGCTATACATGCATGTCATATTGTTATCATTCTCTGTTGTTACCAATGGCGTCTCAGATAACACCGACAAATTCTAGGCAGTGGTACATCTTATGTTGGAACGTTAGAGGTATAAACTTTGACAAGAAATGGAAAGCTATTCACAGCAAGATTAATGAGGCTCTTTGTGATATTTTTTGCTTCCAAGAAACTAAAAGGGAACATTTTGATGCTCCTTTCCTCAGAAATTTTTGTAGCCCACATTTTGATAGCTTTGAATTTCTCCTTTCCATTGGAGTATCAGGTGGTATTTTAGTGGCATGGAGGAGTAGCAGATTTGTTGGTCATCTGATATCTCAGAATGAGTTTTCTATCACTGTTGAATTCACTTTCCTCCTGTCAGGTGCCAAATTTGTTATTACTTCGGTATATGGTCCATGCACTCACCAAAGAAAACTTGATTTCTTAAACTGGTTTCATAATTACCTAGTAGATGATGATGTGGACTGGCTTGTCCTAGGTGATTTCAACCTCATTAGAAGACCAGAGGATCGGAATAGGGAAGGAGGTAATGTAGAGGAAATGTTTCTGTTTAATGAGGCTATTATCAGCAATCTTAGACTCATTAAATTGCCTTTGCAAGGAAAGTTATTCACATGGTCAAATAAACAGGAGCATCCATTACTAGAACGGCTTGATTGGTTTTTTGTCTCTAACTCCTGGTCTTTAAACTACCCAAGCACTTCAGTATCTGTTTTGTCCAAAGACACCTCAGATCATGACCCATGTTTGATTACTATTTCAACAGATATTTCAAAAGGCAGGGTGTTTCGTTTTGAAAAATTTCTGGCTTGAGAGGACTAACTTTATGCAAGTTATGCAGCATGATTTGTATTTGCCTAGTACACTTACAGATAAGGCAAAGAAGTTAGGTGAGAAATTCAAGAATCTTAGGAGAGTTCTGAGGCTATGGCAGAAACATATTTCAAATTTGGCTACCTGTATTAATAATACAAAATGCATTATCCTTTTTCTAGACAAAATAGAAGAATCTAGAGATCTGGCCATTCATGAATGGAATTTCAGGGATATTCTTCGGCAGCACTTACACAGCTTACTCCAGCAGCAGCATATTTACTGGAAGCAGAGGGGAACTGTAAAATGGGTGCAGTTGGGAGATGAAAATACTAAATTCTTTCATGCACATGCCAACATTAAGCATAGGAAGAACTATATCACTACTTTACAGAGCAGCTTTGGGCATCAGGTTAGCTCTCATCAGGAAAAGGCCACTTTACTCTGGGATTCGTTTAAGGAAAGATTGGGTACATCAGAATATACTACCATGCATTTTGATCTGCACACTCTTCTACAGCCTGTATCAGGCTTGGAAGATCTTGAACACCAATTTACTAAAGAGGAGATTGATAATTTAGTGTCTAGTCTACTTATTGATAAGTCCCCAGGACCTGATGGTTTTAACACAGACTTTGTTAAGAAATGTTGGTCTGTTATTGCTCCAGATTTCTATGAGCTTTGCAATGCTTTTATGAAGGAAATGTCTGTACTCAGAGCATTAATGAGTCTTATATCACTCTGGTCCTTAAGAAAGAAAATTGTTTTCTAGTGCCATACTACAGGCCTATCTCTCTCCTCAATACAAGTGTTAAAATCTTTACCAAGCTACTTGCTGATCACTTGCAAGAGGTTATCCTAAAATTGATCCATCAGAATCAATATGGTTTTCTCAAATCGAGGACTATTCAAGACTGTTTAGCATGGAGCTTTGAATATCTTCATATGTGTCATCAGTCAAGAAAGAAATTATCATCTTAAAATTGGATTTTGAGAAGGCTTTTGATAAAGTGGAGCACCAAGTTATTTTGCAGGTCATGAAGGAGAAGGGTTTTGGTAGAAAATGGCTTTCCTGGATTTCAAATATTCTGAGCACAGGTACTTCCTCTGTTCTCTTAAATGGTGTACCAGACAAAGTGTTTCATTGTAGAAGATGAGTTAGGCAAGGTGACCCTCTTTCTCCCCTTCTATTTGTGTTGGCAGCTGATCTACTTCAATCAATCATAAATAGAGCCAAAGAGCTGGGTCTCCTTTGTTTGCCTATTTCTGTCACTAGTTTAGCTGACTTTCCAATCGTTCAATATGCTGATGACAATTTTCTTATGGAAGCGTCCTCGTCAGCTCTTTGTTCTGAAAGCGCTTCTTCAAACGTTTGCTGACTCTACTGGCCTAAAAGTTAATTACAGTAAGTTCATCATGGTGCCCATTAATGTTTCTGCAGAAAGAATGCATCATCTAGCTAGCACCTTCAACTGCCAAATAGGTACCTTGCCTTTTACCTATCTGGGTCTACCTCTTGGGCTTCACAAACCAGTGTGGAGAATTGCCTTCCTCTTGTACAACATATAGAAAGAAGACTTGTCAGTTGCTCTGTTTTCCTAAGCCAAGGGGGGAAACTTCAGATGGTTAACTCTGTTCTCTCAGCTTTGCCAACGTTTTACATGTGTACTCTCAAACTTCATGCAAAAGTAATTGAGCAATGTGATAAATATAGAAAGCATTGTCTTTGGCGCGGTTCAGATTTAAATAATAAAAAACCAGCTCAGGTAGCCTGGTCTAAGGTTACTCGACCCAAAAGAGAGGGAGGCTTGGGTGTTATCAACCTTAGAATACAAAATGATGCTCTACTCATAAAAAATCTCCATAAGTTTTTTGCCAGGAAGGATATTCCTTGGGTTAATCTCTTATGAGAGAAATATTATATAAATGGGAATCTGCTTGGCTTGAGAAAGAGAGGCTCTTTCTGGTGGTATCAAACTGCTAGATACTTTCAAAGGCTTCTCCGAAGCGAGAGTTAAGGATGGTAGTACAGTTTTCTTTTGGATTGATCTCTGGAATGGCCAAATTAGGTCCCAAGTATTCCCACAACTTTTCTCCTTTGCTCAGAATCAGATGATTACAGTGAACACTCTCATCAATCTTCAGGAGTTACATGAACACTTTCATTTACCCCTGTCTCAGGAAGCTTATGATCAATTCATCACTTTGCACCAATGGTGGAACTAGGTCTCAGTATCTTTGGAGTTTGATGAATGGAGTTATATCTAGGGATCCATTCACTACTCATCTGTTAAGGCTTATAAGCGAATGATTGGACATTTGCCTATGCCTTCCATCTATAATTGGCTATGGGGTTCCTCTTGTCAGCTCAAGCATAAGGTTTTTTTCTGGCTCATCTTAAAAGACAGAGTTAATACTCGTAATATGCTGCGAAGGAGAAATATGGTCCTGAATTCCTGTGTGTCTGAATTATGTATTTTACAAAGAGAAGAAACTCAAGATCATCTCTTTCTATATTGTAAATTTGCTAGAAGGTGCTGGAGCTCTATTGGCATTCACATTCATCCCAGATTGACAGGGTTGCAGATGTTTAATTCCATTCGAAAACAGCTTTCAGTCACATCTTCATGGAGATAATCATTCTTATGACCTGGAGTATTTGGACAACGAGGAATGATTGGATTTTTAATAATCTTGGCCCAACAGAAGATCGTTGCATGAACAAGTTCAAGCATGAGTTTAATCTCCTTCACAGGGCTAAGAAAAAATATTTTCCCCGCATTGAGGAGTGGTTGATGTCATTGTAATTTTTCAGCACCTTGCTGTTTTTGTTTATTTTTCCTTGGTTTCTACTCTATGTAAAAAAATTTATCTTATTATTAATATATAATCAGAAGGGATTTTGCCCTCCTGTTCCATAAAAAAAATAATGCTCTGGGGTTACTTTGCAAAAATCCATTTTCAGCAGGGTTCACTAGAGAAGGTTGATAAACCAGAAGATCAAAATATTTTTTTGTCGTATTTTAGTAGGTGGACCTGGGGGAGAATAAACATTTCCCTCCAGTTCCCAAGTTTTAACTGTAAGGGCCTCTAATACCCGATCTAGACACTTTCCAAAACACGGGCAACTACACCCACTCACACCATCAAAGAAGTATATAAGACTAATCACTGTGAGCCCAGACAATAGTGTGTTATAACTAGAGACAATGGACTTCTCGAAAAGATTTTACACTCTGAAGTGGCTGTACACTTTTCTCACAGGCTACACACTCTTTGCAGGAGAGTAACGTAACGCTAGTCTCACATTATCCGTCCACCCCCCATATGCCCACCTCAAAAAAATCACCAAGGGCTGAAACACAAGTACTTCACATAGCTTTTCTTGAGTTCTCAGTTACATCATTTTCCTCTACTGACTCAGATATGCTGAGCTGAGGTACTTCTTTTTGCTCTGAGTCGAACTCTCTCGGGTACATTCCTCCCCGAGTGTCCACCCTTTGTGCCTGATGCACTATTGGCCGCCTAATGTAGTATATGATAGGTGCCAATAAATTAGAGTAAGTCTCGCCCATGACAGGTTCTGTGGTTGCACGAAATCACTATGTTGAGGTCTGATGAACCGGTCTTTATGCGGTCAGGGCGAGCCATTGTCCACGGCAGGTGAACTAGACCGAAGCTTGTGACACAGCACCAAATCACCACTTAGAAGCCTCGCCAGCAAACCAAAAATTACCCAACTCCACTTAACTCAAGTTGCACTATCACCCACCCATTTTATTTTACTCACACCACCAAGCACACATTTACACATTTTAAAAAATATTGGTATATGGTGCGGTGATGCGTGGTATCACAATAGAGTTCTGAGCAATCTATTATAAAGGCAACTTTCTGATCATTAAAAGTATTTAAAGAGGGTATTCCTATGGTTAACAAGAAGTGTCATCGACAGGGTAGCAAGGTGGTATTTAATATTAATGAGAGCAAGTAACTAACATTAATATAATACCAATAACAAGTAGGATCATTACTACACAACGTTTAAATTCACAGAAAACACATGCAATACTCAGGCCATATAGGTGCGAAACAAATCATAGGATTAAAATGGTCAAGGTGGTTAGAGCTTACCTGCAAATCCTTAATCTTTAGGGCCTGATCTCGGAATCTTCGGGCTTCTCCTTGTGTGTCAGTCCTTCTAATTCCTCTTGGTATCCGACTCTTCCTCGAGCTCAACATTGTCTTCACGGTAGAATACACCTATAAAACTATCGTAAAAAGAAACAAAGCTCAGAAAGAATCGATAAGATCCAGTAAACTCTGAAGAAGAACCAATTAATTTAAGCTTGAAGAGGAAAACCAACTATGAGAGTGCGTGCATGACATGGTGGTTTGTCTAATCTTAACTTAGAATTAATTACTATAGGTTGGCAGTTTAGCTTCATTTTAGTTAATTACAATTTAGTGTTTGAGGGATATAGTGAGTGTACGTGTCCCCGTAATACAGATTCGTGATCGAGTATCCGTATGGGTCAGGCACACGCACTCGCTAGTGATTTGTGTATGCATTGGAATGTCATTATTTCCTGTATGGGTGTGACTATGAGAAATTAACAATTAATTACTAACTCTTATCTTTTACAATTAAACTATCAATGCTAGTACATGACGCGTGTACTAATGCATGTAAATGCAAGGTAAGATGCCTATATGTGCTACTTAATACTTTATTTAATTGTAGTATGCATGAAACCTTTCGTGATTAGAGATTATTTACTTTATTTCCTAATTTGTGACTGCTTCCTAGTGATAGATGTCGATTCACTGGATTCTACATTTATAATTGATTTACTACATTTAGTAAGTTTTCTCGCTCTAATGTATGTTAAGAGCTTAATGAGATGCGTCCTAATCATTGTATGCTTAAATAAAATATGCGATAAGTAGCATATTTTATTCCTATAAATCAATTACTAAAACGAATGCGTGGCATATGTACTAGTGCATGTGAATACTAGATGTGGTGCATAGATATTTATTTTATTTAGTTATATAATAAGCATGGAATGAATTTATTATAATTAAAGGTTAATTACTTTAATTCGTAATATGCGGTTGCATTCTAATGGCTAATGACTGGTTACTAAATCTACACTTATAGTAAAATTACTATGCTAACGAGATGTCACTATAGGTGCGGTGCAAGGCATCGCATCACTATTATCTATCTAACTTATATGCCTGTGTGGGTTATCTAAAGTGAACAATGATTATTTGTCTGGTTTAATTAATTAATTAAAATACTAGAACTAACAAGTGGTAACTATACCAATTTATATATTAATGCATAATGGATAACATGTTGATGTGGTTATGAGGAATAGTGTGTTATGGCTAATTATTTAATTTCTAAGTATTTGTATGTCATCTAAAGTGACTAGTAATTATCCACTTTAATCAACATGCTTAATTTTCCAAAATAATGCCAACTAGTGGCACGTGTTTCTACTTACTAAATTAAAGACAACGACTGGTACGTGTACTAGTGAACACTAATATGGGACGAGACGCATTAGTGTGCCTCTTAATAATTATTTAATTATCTATTATTATGTGATATTATTAGTCGCTAGCAATTAATTAATTACTTGATTTTATCTGTATAGTTAGGTTACTAATATCACTGTGTGATGTTGGTGCTAAGACATGTGAATGCATAGTAAAATGCTTATATGAGCCATGTTCACTTATTAATATTCATATAGGTAACCTAGTATTTTACTAATAATTATATAATTTTAACCTTAAACTAACTTACATAGTGCTAACATGAGTATATGTACCAATGAATACTAATAATGGAATGAAGCTATGCTTAAACAATCCACACTAAAATACTTGCATTAAGAACTGATAATAAAAGCTAATAAAAGAAATCAAATTAAAGCTCCAATAAAACTCACCAATAAGGAAAACCAATAAGATCAGATAGTAAATGGGGTTTGGATGTTCTGATGAGGTGAAGCTTGATACAATGATTCCAACGATACAAAAATCGTTGAAAATGAATTTATGGTTGGAAAGATATGCCGATTTGAGTTTGTATGATGGCTTTAGGGGCCTTCTTATAATTTTAGAAAATCACCAAGGGCTAATTCAAAATTATTAAAAGATCAGCAAGGACTTTTGTGTAATCACAGAAAAGTTTAGAGGTCCGTGTGTAAAGGTTTGGGTGGAACTGTTAGCAATACAAATGTGACAGACTGCCCTATGAAAAGAAACGATCGATCGACCACAGGATCTTATTGGGTGTCACTCGGCGAAGCGAGGACCAACAGTACAACTCAAGCACGATAAAATATAATACAAACAGTTGTTTAAGTTACAAACCAGAGTTTTGAAAGCGTGAAAATGTTCAAACTTTATTTGAAACTACTAGGACTCCTAGATTCTAAGGTTAAGGTGACATCGAGCCTATACGATATACCTTCTAGCAGCACACAAGAGCTCAGAGCAGCGAGAAGGGCTCCCAACGGACATAGCCACCCTCGAGGGTCGCTCCTGTCAGTTGGTACAGAGGAGGGAAAGAAATGTCACCTGCAAAACAAAACCACAAAGAGCCACGTCCTGAGCATTCGAATGCTCAGCAAGTCTTACCCGTCAACGTAGCCAACTACAGCTAGCTCCAAAAGATATGATAAAGCTGACTCAGGATAGCTGTATGCAAAAACCAGCGCTAAAAGTGGGTCCTTACTTTCAAGTTTTAGCTGTAGATTAAGTCTTAGAGAATATAAATTTAATTTGCACTATGAACTACCATAATCATGGTTGCCAAACAATTTATAATAATCATAACCAGCAAATCATAATACTTTCCCATTTCACTATTATTTCACTTCTTAACTACGATGCGACTCAAAGAGACAAGTGGTACTCATTACCGAGAGGGGCAGCGATTCGAATCGATTTACATCTAGCTAGAGAAACCTGATTACACAACATGTGCGCGCTTTCTAGAAGCCGCACATGGTAACCTTTCACGCTAATGATACATAATACCGGTCCGATGCTCATCTCTCTCGAGCAGTGGTTCTCCATAAGATAACCACACCGTGTCTATCCATGGTTAGCCCTAGAGCTCTCTCTTCTTATCATTTCCAGAAGAGAGGTTCGGTTACGTTCAGTCACTACGCACATTGGGCTACATCAGTTTTCTGGGGACCCATATATCCAGTATGTAATTAGTACTGTTCAAACTTGCTCAATAGGGCCGATAACAGTACGGTACTTAACCGACACAGACAGGGCTACCGCACACAGGACTCCCTTCCTGTTGCCAACCTATACTTCTCCGCCTGGTCTCAACTTATCATTTCTTGTAATTTCATAACCAACCTCAACCTTTTAGGCTCTTATAATCTAACCTTATCAAATCATGCGATACTTTTGAACCAGAGGTAAAACCTATATCTCGCGAGTGAAGTTCCCATTCACTCGACTTCTACGGATAACTAATACTCATAGCCTAGCTCTACATCGAGATATCCATATAAGGACACTAACAGAGGTAGAAGATGCTATTATGCAGTCTACAATTTCAATCAACTCCTATAAACCTAATGCACATTACAATACTAGCCATACATAGTGATAAAAAGAAAAAATATTAAATCAAAGTTAATGCACCGGGGCTTGCCTGGGCTTTGCTCAAAGTTAGGTTCCTCGACTAAAAAAACGCCGTCGAACTCCTCCACAGTTAGCTCGGCTCCTAACATGAAATGATATGCGTAAGCCGAAATACGCACATGTGATGATAGCTTTTTATTTTCAAAAGATGACTAGCAAATTTAGTTATAAAACTCCTTTTGAAATGGTTTTTGAAAACAAAACACCATCAGAGTTTCTCACAAAATCAGAGGGGTTTAAATAAATTTTTGACAAAGTTTCAAAATTTACTTAAATCATATAGATTTATAATGATTTAAATACCATTTAAACACAATAAAACATTTAATAAAATTATTTGTGATGAAATTAAATATGAAACTTTGCTAAAACATAAATTTTAACTAAATAAACAGAAGAGTATATTTTTTAAGATTTATTAAAATCAAATGAATTTATAATGAATTAAATAGTATTTGAACAAAATATAACCTTTATAAAATTATTTTTGATGAAAATAAATATGAAACTTTGCAAAACCAAGAAGGTTTAATTAAATAAACAGAAAAATTAATTTTCTAATATTTTATCATGCCAAGGAATAATAATAATGCATTAATGAATTATGTGATCTAAATTAAATAAATTATTTTAATGCATAAAATAAAATTTTGTTAGCTTCAGAATATAGTTCTAGTTGAGAAATCCCTAACAAAATTTATTTCGCATTTTTTTGAGTTAGGATGAATTTTGTATTATTTTTTTACAAACTCAAAAGCATGTTCTAGTAATTAAATAAATTAATTCAAAATAATGAAAATTCCAGCGTAAATG
>BCLG01000020.1:9867-47012 GCA_001602295.1 Zoysia matrella | reverse complement strand
CCGCGCGCCACCGCACGCCTACGTAACGCGGCGGGGCCCGCGCGGCGACCGGCCGGCCACCGGGGCGTGGTCCCCCGCGTCAACGTACGTCGACGTCGACCGCCGCGACCGCCACCTGCATGTACACGCTACCCGGACCGGCCGGTCGGCGCGCGGGACCGCGACCTCGACGACACCGCTGCGAACGCGCATCTCGAAGAAGACTCCTCGTCGTCGTCATCGTCGCCGAGACCATAACTTTGTTTGATTGATTGTTCGGTCTCTCCTGTCGACCTGACTTGCTTGCCCGAGTCACCCGGTTAACACTGGTTGGCAACGCGAGATGGGTCGTGCTCGTTTGAGCTACCTGCTCCCGATCGAGTCCCGACCGCAAGCGTACGTTAGCCGGACGAACCGTGACCTTCGGTGACTGACGGTACACCTGACTCCACGCAGTTCGTACGTGTAAAACGTATTACGCGGTGTACATGTACGCTGAACTCCAGCCTTCGCCGTCGATCTAGAAGCGTAGCGCGCTCGCTTACGGAGCATGGGTAGAGATGACCATGACGTGAACGTTTTGAAATTTCCAGACCGGGCTGAGAGCGAAGATAGGATGCATGGATTGACATGAATAGCCCAGAGTAGGTATCAGTTTAGTCATGCAAACAGCCACAGGGATAGAGAATCCAAATTGCAAAATGAATCCAAATGCGTCCACGTCTCGTTATTCTCTGGCTCTCAGCTCACGCACGCCGAGCTGGTAAAGCTGGACAAGCAACTCTCCAGCAATCGATTGACCTTCATTGACTTGTCTCCTGCTTTGTTTTTTTTTGGGATTATTGAATGTTTTAGCTGTGTAATCTTTCTCTCTCTCTCTCTCTCTATATATATATTTTCAAATTTGGCTTCTCTTCTCTCATCCTCTCCTTTCATGCATCATCCCGTATATGTGGTGAATTTTCATTTATCTTTAATTATTTGAGGACTCAACGTGATGCAAGGCAAGTTCCAACGTGATGCAAGGCAAGTTCCAAAGAAAATCGGATACATCATGGGAGGACGCATGGAAAAGAGGGCAGGAGGAGATAACCGTGAATTTTCTCCATACATGTTGAATCTCACAATGATGGTCCACTCAAAACTAGAAACCTGCTTGCAAGTTACATTTTCCCAAAGACACCAGTGGAAAAGTTGGCTTCTCTCCATCCAATGAGCCAAACAGTACCCTTAGCCATCAAAAGTGAAATCTTAGGACATGTTTGTGAACGACCTATTCTTACCGCCATATATCACTGTAAGTATAGTAAAAATATTATTCATATAAGTCATCTTTGATCAAACCTGATAAGTTTGGGGGATTTTTTTTTTCCTTGTGCTACTGCAGTAGCAACGATGGTATGCAATCTTTTTATGCAGTCTAGATGTTTTATGGGAGACAATTTGTGTGATTATGATATTGTGTTTTGTAATAATAAAAATAGTAATTCAATTTATCAAGTCTCCGAAATTTCATATCTTACAGTGGCCACTAAAATATTTTATTTTTCCTAATCTTTTTTCCTTGGTCTCTAGTGGGAGGAGGTAAGCTCACCAAGTGTAAATAGGCAAATAGCCCGTAGCACGCCACGGGCTGCTCGATGTGGTAGTGAAGATACTGAAGAGATCAGTAATTCAGTATGCGTGGTTCCTTTTCAAAGATCAAACAGCTTTTGACATGGGTTTGAATTTGGGAGTTCACAGCCGGGCCTGGATCATCTATCCGGCCTGGACGCGAGGCGTGGGCTTCAGCATCGAAAACGCAGGACGGATCCAATTCTTCTAGTAGTAGACTAGTATCGGTTCCTGCGTGCAAACCAAATCTTAGAGTACTTTTTGCCCTTTAAGACAAAGCCCTCGTCCGACCATCCTGTACTTTTTTATTTTTCTATTATTTTTATTTATTTTTATTGTCCCTTTTTAGTTTTTTTATATCCATCCATTTCATGCATCGTTAATCAAAATAATTAGGATAATTTATTTTTACTACTGTAATATACTTTTATTTTTAAAAATATTTATAAAGATAAAACATTTGATTCATTAAGATAAAAAATTAACAAATTCAAAAAAAATAAAAAATATATTTGTGTGGGGGAAAATCTACTACAAAGAAAAAAAATTAATTTCAGAAGAAATTAAGGGGGAAAAAAATCCAAAAACCTCAGAGTAGCCTATACGACCCATTTTAATTTTCTGCCCAATTCTAGCATGGGAGTGAACACGCCGCAAAAATAGTCCAAATGACGGGGAAATCAGCACACTTGGCCTCGCTGGGGAAATCGGCCTAGGTGGGCTCCTGGGTCGAATGCAACAGGACTCGCTCTGCTTGGATTAGCCTGATGCTTGTAAAACATTGAGGCACGTTTACTCTGCCCCGGTGCCGTACCTTATTTCTAAAATACACTGAACAACGCGTATCAGTCTTTAGATCAGTAGCTGATACACGCGATCACTACAGAATGTTATACAAAAGCATTACTTCGGATAAAACAGTACCTGAAGCGGAACCTTTAATGGTTACACAGATGGACTACTATCTAAAACCACATAGCCAACTAGAGGTGGAGCAGACAGCGGCAAACACCACAAACAGAACTTGAGAGCAGAACCGAAACCTAGCACGTTGTCATCTTACGAAGACTTCTCCTTTTAAAACAACAAATAAAAACGAGTGAGTACATAAGTACTCTGCAAGCCCTAACACTAAACAAGGCATTGAGGGATTGATATATGCTTACGGTTTATTTTGCAACAAGCCAATTTTTATGCATGGTTCAATATAGAAAATTTCTAAAACAGAGGAAAACAACTCTGTTAATGTCATAATTTTAGTTGGGTGGACCTGGGGGAGATATTCATCAATCTTACCAGTTCCCAAGTTTTAGATGGACCGTCAGACACAAGGTCATAACAGCCCGGCACTTAGCCAACACTTCCGAAAACATGGGCAACTACCATCCACTCACACATCAAGGATATATATAGAGACTACTCATTGAAGCACAAGGCAAAGCGTGTCATAACCAGTGACAACGAACTTTTCAGAAAGATTATACACTCCGCAGAAGTTGTACACTTTATCCATAGGCCATACACTCTTGGTCAAGGGAGTGACATGACCCTCACCTTACCTCCTCCATCCATCCCCGCATGGCCACCCAAGAAGTATCAAAAGGCATGTAACCGAGTACAAAAGGTACTAGAGCTCTCAGGTACTTCAATTTTCACTGAGCGAATCACCACGGCCACAAGCTTCTACTAACCTCCAAGTGGACCAAGTGGGAGATGCCAAGGAGCAGGGTAAGTCCTGCCCATAGCAGGTTCTATGGTTGTACGAGAATCGCCGGGTTGAGGTTCAAAAACCAGTCCTTATGCGGCCAGGGTGAGTGCTATCTACGAGAGGTGGATCCTATCACACAACTAATCCATATGCACATAGCTAATCACGAAACACCAAGCACAAAGCATAAGCCTCGCCCCAACTGGAAACACCCATTCTCCTTCACTTAGCACTAGTTGTTCTATCACCCACCCCACTTTATTTAACTCACACCACCAAACTCATTTTAATGCATTTTGTAATAAAGTATAAGTGAGAGGTGTGACGATGTTGACATCGCTAAAGGAATCCTAAGCATACCAGTAGCAAGGTAAGGACCAGCATTAGCGTGCTAAGGCTGGTAACCTAAGTTTATCAAAGAAAGGGATTGCAACGGGTAAACAAATAGGATATTAACTAACTCAACAAAGAGGTGTGCCAATACAATAATAGGCATGAGCATCTGTTACTAGCTATACCAAATAGGATATTAACTAACTCAACATTTTAAAGTAATAAATTAGTACAATACAAGCAATTAAGGCAATATAAGAGCATAGCAAAAATCATAGGATAAATATGGTCAAGGAGTTAGAGCTTGCCTAGAAACTCTTCTAGCTTAATCTTCAGGCTTTGTCTTGACGTCTGGGTCTTCGGGCTTTTCATCGAACTCAGCGTTTGCTACACGTTCAAATACTTCTAATAAAACTACTGCAAAAGGAACAAAGCTCGAGAAGAAGCAACAAGATCCCGTAAACTCTCGATAAGAACCAAGTAGACTTCAAAAGGTAAGTTGATGATGTTAAACATATGTGATGGTTATTATATTAGGATTTTATTTAGTGAAAGGCGCATTAAGTTCATTTTATCTTTGTTGGGATTATGTACCCTGGGTACCTACGAACCCAGAGTAAATACGAAAGCCCAGTTGTGGACTACGGCGCATGGCCCAATTTACGGCCCACGGAGGACTTCATCGCGCCACTTTGCGAAGAGATAGGGGTCGGGGTCGCTTGAAGACACTAGCCCGACCATCGGGGGATCGGGGCCGGATCACGACAAAACCCAGTCGATCGATGGCTAGGGGTCAGCATTCTAGCCCGACCCCCAGGGGTCTGCCACCGCCTTAACGATCAACTTCTGACAAACGTAGAGATTCTTGACGACATACAACAGGAGGCAAAGCAGCTTATCGGAGGTAAAGCGATCCAGAAGGTGGTAAAGCAACCCAGCGAACGGTAAAAGCTAATGGCCAAGTGACCTTTGTCCCCTATCGTTGGACAAAAGACAATCGAAGGACACCGACAAGCTGCTCCGACGCCAGCGAGCGCCAGAGGACAAGCCTTGTAACCCCGGTTTGACCCCTATATAAAGGGGACACCGGGGGCCTTAGACAACAAGTTAAGTGACAGATTCATACACACACACACACCACATAAGCGTGCTAGGGTTCTTGCCCCAGCTAGAGCCTTTCCACCATTGTAACCCTGTTTCGAGTTTATACGATCCACTCTCTCCTTCTAGACTGTAACACCCTAGGCCCAAATACGGCTCATGCCCTACGCCCTTGCTGTGTGGGCCACACCTGCACAGCAATCCACTTACGCTTTCGTCCTCGCTTCGCGTAAAAAGGTTAACCCGGAGTTACTATGCTTTATATCCTTGGCTACTTAAGTTGGTTCATCCCTCTTTGAACTAGCAAGGTGGGACTAATCTCATGGTTTTCCCTACCACAAGTCATATGAGTTGGGCCTCTTCCCATGGGCCTCACAGACTCTCACCCTCAGAGAACTCGAAGTCCTCGTCGAGGCAACTCACCCAAACTAGGGACAGACAATCAGGATCGATCCTCCTTGGCCACGTCATACGTCAGTGCCAGCATACGTGTCATGCTGTGACCCCACAAGGCCCACACGTCACGCACATCATAGCTGCGCCACATGACTGCACGCCACTGTGACACAGTAAACAGCAAAGGTTGGCTCTGATATCATTTTGTAATAGCCCAAGCCCAAATACGGCTCATGCCCACGCACACGCTGCGTGGGCCACACCTGCACTGCAACGCGCTTACGCTTTCGTCCTTGCTTGGCGTAAAAGGGTTAACTCGGGTTACCATGCTTTGAATCCTTGGCATTTAAGTTGGTTCATCTCTCTTTGAACTAGCAAGGTGGGACTAATCTCATGGTTTTTCCTACCACAAGTCATAGGAGTTGGGCCTCTTCCCAATGGCCTCAGATGGACGTAGGGTATTATACCTCCGTGGTGGCTCGAACCAGGCTAAATCTTGAGTCTTTCATAGACTAGGCTAACTCGATACGAAGAGCACACCCAATCCCTCTCCAAATACGTAAATTCTACTGTGCTGGTGGTCAGAACACCAACAATTTTATATTTACTTAGTGCTTAGTGATCATATGGGTGTGCTACGCATGCATCAGGTTTTATTTGGATGATGCAGTGGGGCTTATGGTAGGAATATGTAGACACGTTGGGTTGTGGGTGCACATCTAACAAGGCATAAGTACATCTTGCGTATAAGCATGCACATGCATGAGCCTATACGTAGTGGTCGCTATATGATCTTGTGCGTCTACAATACTTAGTTAGTCACATGGTGCACGTGTGTTATAGATTAAAAGATTTCTTGTAGTGGTCATTTTACAGTAAACTCGTATTTTATATTACTTAGTTAGTCAGCCATTAGCTAGTAAGTTTATCTTAACTAAATTTATCGTTAGAAGTGAACATGTGCATGAGATGTATGGTGTGTTATCGGTTAAATACTTATTCTCTAATGCAAGTATTTCTAGATGATTATTATTATTATTATTATTATTATTATTATTTAAGCCACTAAAGCTAATACATGAATAGTGTATTATGGCATAAATCTATCGGCAACACGAGCGGTTGCCGATAGGTGGAATGCATCGCCTGCTATTTAATTATTATGTAATCCCTAATATTTTATGTGTTTTCTAGTGATTAAAGTTAATTAGATGAGTCTACATATTAAATAGAATATTTAAACTCCTAGGTGGTATGATGCAAGATAATGCAAGGCTAAGCATGTGGTAACTAACAATTAATGATTAAATTACTTGATTTTATCTTTATAGTTATATTATTAATATAACAGGTGGCATGAGTACTAATGCAAGCTAAAAGGGGTGACATGCACATTTAATTAACTATTATGATATTATGCGTTAAGAATAAATCATAATAAAAGATTCGCATAAAAGACGATAAATACCAATATAAGAATAATACTAAAGCCCGGTTAATCTCTGATAAATAAATCATTAAGAAAACCGTAAAGAACAGTGGTTAACTGAGGTTTGGAGCGTTTGATAAGGTGGAGCTCGGGATTGTGATTCCAATGGTGAAAGAACGGTTAGAATCGGAGTTAAGATCAAAAAGTTATGGCTATTTGAATGTGTACAAAACATCTAAGGGCCTATTTGTAAATAAAGAAAGGTGACAGGGAGCTATCTGTAATTATTAGAAAGGTTATGAGGGATCTATATGTAATTTTCCAAAAGATCAGGGTGCTAGGTGTAAAATATTTAAGATTAAATTGTAATTAAAGATAGGGCCAGGAGGTATTTGTAAAATTACTAGGATTAAAACTTAATTTTGCAGAACAATAGGGGCTTAGATGCAAAGTGGTATTTTTTTCTGGAATTTATGAAATTTTTATGGAATTATTTTGTAGAAAAAAGGTGGAAGGAATATTTCTATGTGGACAAGCTTGGGTGCACTTAAGCGTTTGTTTCGTTGAGGCTGATATGTGGGGCCGGAGCATGTGAGTCACTGACTGGTGGGGTTAGGTGCCGATGCCAATGACAAGTTGGGCCACGGTTCCTTTTTATTTTTAGTCATAAAATTACGCCGGCTTCATCTGGGTGGTTGATTTTAAAATAGGTGGCGCGAATTTAAAGGGAGACGTGGACGCATCTAGGACGCCGATCTGGGAAAGGGCGGTGGGGATTTAAAAGATCGGGCTGATCTAATCCGGAGCGTCAGATTTCGGATGAACGGTTGATATTTAAAAATAATCTAAAGGGATTCTCTTTTAATCTGGGCCGTTGGCCACACATTGAACGACGGGCCATGGCAGGCAACTTCAGCCGGCCCGTCGACCGCTGAAACAGAGCAGCAGGGCGGCGGTGCCATTACTGGCCCTTGCCGGAGACGGCGAACTTGCGCACTCAATCTCGACGGGAACCAGCTCGGGAGAGAGAAGAGGGAGCAGCGGCCTCACTTGGGGGTTGTCGAGGACAGAGGCGAGCTGACACGGGCTGGCGACGAGTGCTCAGGCATAGGCGGTGGCTGCGCACGGTGCCAAGGTGGTAGGGCGGTGAGGCGCCCTGAGGACAGCCGGAACGGGTGCAAGAGCGGCCTGTGGTGCTTGGGGAGCGGAAGAAGGCCGAGGTGCGTGCTCGTACGAAGAATTCGCGGTGGTGGTCAACGATGTAAAATTTGCCGGTGAGGGTGGCTCAATTGGGGAAAATCCAAAATTTGCCGGTGAGGGTGGCTCAATTGGGGAATGGAGAGTATGTAAGGGAAGGTGGGGAGGAGCAGAGGTGCATGACGCCTTTTATAGCTGGAGATAGGGAACTATTGAGAGAGAGAGGGTGGTGGCGCACCGAGCGGTGACCAAACTGCCAAGGCGCGCTAGCCATGTGCTGGCCGGTGATGGCGACGAGGCATGGCCATGATGTCGAGGTGCAGATGACAAGGACATCAACACCATCAATACGTCCTCCTCCCCTAACCCTACATATATTTTGGTTACAGGTCCTACAACTCGTGCCCGTGCACGTCAACTTAATCATCAATAACCAAGGAGAAAACCAATCAGGAGATGGAGTCGCATAGGCTAGATTCGGATTGTAAGACACCGCCAACTTCTAACGCCCGCCACGACTTCATACGGGCTCCATTTTGGATGTTCATGTACTTCCTAGAAAGCATATAAAGTCTCCATTTCAACAGATCTGACCCCACCTTCACATAACATTGGAGTCAGTGCCAATCAATATTTTGCTACAGAAGGTGCTGCGTCATCCCAACTTGGGCCGTTGGCCCGTGTACCGAGTTGAGCCCATTAGGGGCGTGTCCTAGGGTTTGAGGTCGACCCCAGCACATCGCTGGTCGTCCTCCACCCTAGTTTAAGGCCTCAGCCACCAAGAACACTTGTGTTTTGATAGATTGAAGTTTGGCCACTGCTACTTCGCTTGCAGCGCGCATGTCCACTAGATCGCCCGTCTTCTTGCCATCGGAACTTCACCTTTTGTTATTTCATCATATCGAACTCATATTTTTATCTAGCAATTCAGTGCTTGTTCATCTCATTCTTGCTTTCTATGATCGCTTACAGGACGAGTGCCCTCGTGGCTGGTTGATCGCGCTCCACAAGTTCGCTCTCACCCTCTGGAATCGGTGTATCGGTCGCTAAAGCGTAACATCGTGTACAGTTGTACTCGAGCTGTGAACTTTGCTTCCTTACACCAATCGTGATTACCATCTCCATCAAAAGATCGAGACCAAACCTCGCATCAGCAGAGCTGTAAGCTTCATGACCTCTTAAAAGGTATCAATTGATTTTGGTAATTGAATGAACACCATAGGTAACGGTTGTAATTGTAAGTTGCAATCTGCTAATCTCTACTACATGGTGAGTTTCCTCGATGGATGACAAAGAACGATCCCAAGATTAGGAGGTTTCGGGCGTTGGAGGACCAAGGCTAAAGACTAGCTAGAGAGTCCATAGGAACGCTGATACTATTTAGGAGGGTCAAGTAATTCGTCTCCTATCATACAAGTGTTAGAGAGTGTGAATGCTCCTTAGATACCTTAGAAAGCACTGAAGATGGCAGAGGAAGCGAAGTCGAAGACTGAAGCTCAGGTCCAACTGAAGATGAGTCACCGGACAGTCCGGTGAGGTCACCGAAAAGTCCAATGAGCCCTAGAGGAGCCAGTACAGAGAGAGGTGCTCTCTGGAGTCGAGGTGGAGCAGTCACCGAGTAGTCTAGTGGTGCAGTGACTGGACAGTTCGGTGAGCCAGAAGCTGGAGTCCAGAAGAGGTGTCTCTGGAAGTTCAAAAGAGAAGGTCACTGCACAGTCTGGTGAAGGTATGCACCGGACAGTCCGGTGTCACATGTAATCGATTCCAGAGAGGGTGGTTCTCTGGTCTGCGAGAAGACAAGTCACCGGACAGTTCGATGGAAGCAGTCACCGAATAGTCCACTGATTGGATAAAGCGGATAGCTTTATGACATCACGTTCTAGTGGTTGTTTCTGGGCTTCGAGCCTATTTAAACTGTGGAGGGGGACATTTTGCTGTGTGCCTGAGGTCTGAATTGCTGGAGAAAACTTGTGAGAGGCCAAAGGACACCACCAAGAGAGCATAAGACAAAATTTTAGATCTTTGGAGTGCTAGTAGAAGAGTGATAGAGAGCATTCATACACTTCTAGAGCTTGTGGGGCTTGAGAGGAGTGATCTTTGCCTATTACTCTTTGTCTTGGCAGGCTAGACCGGCTAGGAGTCAGTGTTTGAGCTTCCGAGGAGATTGTGAAAGACGACACTAAGTTTGTACGCGGTTCAAGGTCCCCCGCTCGAAAGAGACACCAAAAGTGAGCGTCTGAGCCTTAGAAGTTTGCTCTAGAGCTTGGGTATTGTGTGCGATAGCCGGACCGCCAGTGTCTTCACTCCAGGAGTGAAGCCTACCTCTGTGAGCGTCGTTTCGGAAACAACGGGAGGAACCAAGACTTCGACGAAAGTGGTTCGACAAGGATTAGGGTAAGGCGCCTACCTTCCAAGGCCTAAAAAAATCGCTAAGCATTCTTTTACTCTCTTTTCACTTTCCGCACTTCATTTTGAGTAGAGTTGCTAGGGTGCTTTGTGATTACTCTTGGTGGCTATCGTGCTTGTGCTTGCTTGTTGTTTTTACTTTCCACTAGCATTGTTAAGGGTCTTGGCCTTCTAGAATTGCATAGGGCTGCTCTTGTTTGATTTAGTCTCATAGTTTAAGTTTGTAGCGAATTTAGTCCTATAAGTCCACCGATTCAATCCTCCTTCTCGGTGTCTTGATACTTACAAGTGGTATTAGAGCCAAGTGCTTGCTTTTCAAGCTTCACCGCCTTGAGTAAGGATCCGAATGGGATGGAGAGTCCGCCCGTGTTTGATGGCGATGATTACTCATACTGGAAGGCTCGTATGCAAGCCTACCTTGAGTTGATCCATGGGAAAGCGTGGTAAGTTACCCAAAACACTACAAATGAGAATGAGAGACTTGATCCTATCTTTATCAAGCTTAACTTTGACTGCTTCAAGATCTTCAAGCTTTCGACTACAATCCTTGACATCTTCAAGCTTTCACTGATCACACAAGTGTCTCAGAGAACCTAGAGCATCCACGCTCCCTACTTCTTGTAAAACAGAGACGAGTGACCTGATCTCTCTTAATAGTACCGGTGTTTTCTATAGACACAAGGCCTAAAACTAAGTCACACATGGCTCTAATTCATCCTTAACCTTGAACCAGCAACCTCCTTGGAAACACTCTGGGGACACGAACATCCTTGCTGCAACCAACTCGTAGAAGTGTAGAATAGTGTTGATAAAACTGCATCCAACGAGTTAGTTATGGTTCTCACTCAATCACCAAAATTATTCATACCTTTGAGGGGCTTCAATGGTCATGAAACTAACAATCTCCCCCTTTTTGGTGATTGATGACAACCATGATGCAAATGATCAAGATGATAAAAAAATAGGAATGAAAGCACAAGACAACCTTAAATGAAAAGGATAGGCACAAGTTGTCTTATCATCTCTTACCAAGAAGTTCACAAATTTCACGAGGTTTCATACCTTGGCTTCGGAGCTCCCCCTCGATAGTTGCATTGCTTATTCTCTTCATAGTGTTTGATTTGATAAGTGTGACTTCATTCATCTTTGAATCTTCGATTCCCTCTACCCATCTCCTGTAAATATAGAATAACCACAAGACGAGTAGAGAGCAAAGAGTAGTAATCAATGGATTTAGAGAAATAGGAAAGATTACTCCCTTTTGGTCCTTAACAGCTTCAACTTGTCACTTTTCTCTCCCCAATTTTCAAGTCTTCAATTACTTCATTGATCACTATCTTCTCCTTGAAGCATTTTCACTTCTATTTCTCTCCCCTTTCATTGATTTCTTGATCCTTGATCATCTTCACTTCTATTTCTCTCCCCCTTTGTCATCTATCAACCAAAAGGAAGGCCACAAGGAAGGAGAATACAGTAGGCTAATTAATCGAGATGAGATACAAAACAATATTACTAGAACTATATGGTTCTTTTCTTGCTTATCATCTCCTTGTGTCTTGATCCTCTTCTTGATTTAAAGCTCATTCTCCCCCTCGAGTTGGTATCCATCCTACAAAAATCATCATCCAAGAAACTTCCTCTTCTCTCAACAAGAGAGGGTTAGTGATGCATATGGGAATGTATGAATCATAGTCTTTGAGCCGCGTAAGTAGATTTAACATTAGAGCTCGAAAGATCGTGATTCAATGGCATGCAGCTCTCAATTGATATGAAGGAGTCTATGAGTAATCAACTTATATTGTTTATGAGTAACTCCCCCTAGACCTGTGCTTGACGTCAAGACACTAGATGCAATGCATGAAATGCACATGAATGCAAAAACAAAAGTATAAGATGCATGCTCCTGAAGAAGAAGGACTAAAAAAGAAATACCCTCATCACATTTGAATCCCCTCGCAAGCTTGTTCACAATGACCCTCATCTCTTAGCCTTGGGAACCCCGTGAACATTCATCCCAAACTTTTCATGATCATTGCTATCTTGAAAGGGTTAGATGACAGTCCTACAGAACGAGAAGAACAACGAAACAAAGCAAACACAAGCAAATAAGTATATACAAATGAAATGCTAAGCTTTTGAGGTTACTCAAGTGAAGTCCCAAAGATCAAGAATGTTGAGCTCTCCTCTTAGCCTGTTGAAATTCATCTCATTAAGGGGTTTTGTAAATATGTGAGCCAATTGATCATTTATCCTCACACTTATAAGCTCGATATCTTTCTTGGCAACATGATCCCTTATAAAGTGATGCTCGACCTCAATATGTTTAGCATGCCCATGATCACTCTTATGAAGTGCCATATTGATTGCACTCTCACTATCACAATAAAGAGGAATTTGATTGTATACCAATCCATAGTACATGAGAGTTTGCTTCATGTAGAGAAGTTGAGCACAACAAGCACTGGCTGCCATATACTCCGCTTCGGCCATTGAAAGAACCACGGCATTTTGCTTCTTAGAGCTCCAAGCAACCAATGATCTCTCAAGAAATTAACATCTATCTGAGGTGCTCTTTCTACTCACTTTGCAACCGACAAAGTCCGAATCGGAGTAGCCAACAAGATAAAAGCCTCCATCCTTTGGATACCAAAGGCCCATAGTAGGTGTATACTTGAGATACTTAATAATCCTTTTGACAGCCTTGAGATGAGATTCTTTAGGGTTAGCTTGATAATGAGCACATAAGCATACACTAAACGTAATATCCAGGTAAGAAGTGGTAAGATGTAAGAGAGAACCAATCATAGATCGATATAGCTTTTTATCAACCAATTTACCACTCTCATTCGGGACAAGAATACCGTTTATGGCCATTGGAGTTTTGATTGGCTTTGAATCCTCCATTCCGAAGCGCTTGAGGAGATCTCTTGTGTAATTCTCTTGATAGATGAATGTCCTATTCTTCATTTGCTTGACTTAGAATCCTAGGAACAAATGGAGCTCACCTATCATGGACATCTCAAATTCTTCGGCCATTAGATCACGAAATTCAGCAGTATAAGCTTCATTGGTAGAACCAAAGATAATATCATTCATATATATTTGGCAAATAAAGAGATCATCATCAATATGTTTAGTAAAGAGAGTGTTATCAATACTCTCTATCTTGAAGCCTTTGTCAGTAGGGAAATCTCTTAGCCGCTCATACCAGACCCTTGGTGCTTGCTTGAGACCATACAACGCCTTCTTCAGCTTGAAGATGTGATCGGGATGCTTGGGATCTTTGAAGCCGGGTGGTTGTTCAACATAAACCTGCTCATTAATATAGCCGTTAAAGAATGAGCTTTTCACATCCATTTGATATAATTTGAAGCTAAAATGTGAAGCATAAGCGGGCAAGGTCCGAATAGACTCAAGTCGAGCCACGGGAGCCAATGTCTCATCAAAGTCCACCCCTTCCTCTTGAGAATAACCCTTAGTGATGAGTCTTGCTTTGTTCCTCACAACATTCCCGTTGTCATCTTGCTTGTTCTTGAAGATTCACTTGGCACCAATAATGTTCTTGTCCCTTGGCCTCCACCAATTCCCACACTTGATTTCGCTCGAAGTTGTTGAGCTCCTCTTGCATAGCCAACATCCATTTGTGATGTTAGACCGCTTCATCGATGTTCTTAGGCTCTATCAAAGACACAAAAGAGAAATTCTCGTAAGCAAACTTAGCCGCATCATCATTATTAGTATCATTTGTATAATTCGGTTTATATTGATTTCTCCTAGTCTTTAACCCTTGAGAGGGACTCCCAATGATCAAGCCTCTTTGGAGCCTCTTGTCATAGTGCTTGTGGTGGAGAGACGTCTTATGCATCTTGTATGGCTTGTTCTTTGGAGTTGATGGTGTCTTGTAGATGGAGCGGAGAGCTGCAATCTCCTTCAATTCTTGATGTCATTGTTAGACATGGTGGTGTACCACTTGATGTAGGCGATCTTTGATAGCTTGGGGTATAAGGCACTTGAGGTGGTTCTCTTGGTGCATGAAAACTTGATGATTCTTTCACTTGAGTTGTTGATGTAGTGTTCTCATGTAGAGTTGTGGAGGAGTCTTTCGGTGGCGGAGTAGAAGAGTCATCTTCTTTTGGTAGAACATCTCCTATGGGCATCTTCTGCATTGCCTCCTCTAAGGGTTCATCATCATCCACATCACAACTATAAGATTCTTTGTTCTCTTGAGAACCATTAGTTTCATCAAATTGCACATCACATGATTCTTCAACAAATCTGGTAGTTGTATTGAAAACATAATAAGCTTTAGATTTACCGAAATACACGACGAGAAATCCAATATCGGTCCTCTTCTCAAACTTATCAAGCCTCTTCCTCTTTTTGAAGATATACCATTTGCATCCAAAGACTCAGAAATAGCCCATATTTGGCTTCCTTCACACCAATAGCTCATAAGGAGTCTTCTTCAAGAGGCGATGTAGATAAACACAATTTGAAGTATAGCATGCCATGTTGATAGCTTCAGCCTAAAACCTCTCCGCAGTCTCATATTCATCCAGCATAGTTCTAGTTTGAGTGATGAGAGTCCTATTCTTCCTTTCAACAACACTATTTTGCTCCGGGGTGTAGGTAGCCAAAAACTTATGCTTGATGCCAAGATCATCACAATACTCCTCAATAATAGAGTTCTTGAACTCCGTCCCATTATCACTTCTAACCTTCTTGATCTTAGCTTCAAATTCATTTTGAGCTCTCTTAGAAAATTTCTTAAAATTCGAGATGGCTTGAGCTTTGTCTTCTAGAAAGATGGTCCATGTATATCGGGAGAAGTCATCAACAATCACCATGCAATAGAGATTGCCCCCAAGACTCTTGTAGGTAGTTGGACCAAAAAGATCAATATGGAGAAGTTTTAGAGGTCTTGCGGTTGACATAACGGTCTTGCACGGATGAAGAGTTGCAACTTGCTTTCCCGCTTGACATGCACTACACAACTTGTCCTTCTCAAAAGTAACATCTTGAATTCCAAGAATTAAGCCCTTCTTGGTGATCTTCTTCCATTGACCCATTCCAATATGAGCAAGTCTCCTATGCCACAACCATCCTTTGAAAGACTTAGCTATGAGACAAGTTTGAGGCGCAACTTCACTAGAAGAGAAACCCACAATATAGAGATTGTTGTGCCGAAAATCATTGAAAGTGAGACCCAATGATTTGTTGATCAATTCAGCCCCTTTATCATTGAAGAAGTAAGTGAAACCAACGTCGCATAATTGAGAAATCGAGAGTAGGTTGAAATTCAATGATTCCACTAGCATGACATTTGAGATTGTCAAATCTTTGGATATAGTGACCTTGCTCAATCCCTTGACTCTTCCCTTGGAATTGTCTTCAAAAGTTACTTTGTCTTTATCTTCATCTTCTTTGATGGTGGAGAACATCTTGTGATTGCCGGTCATATGTTGAGTACACCCACTGTCGAGAACCTAATGCTTGCCACTGTTCTTGTAATTCACTGTGCTAGAGGCCATGAGACATGAGAGGTTAGTATCCAAAGCATTACTAGACTCATTAGCACTAACCTCCACAATAAGAGCGACTTCTTGAGGAGAATTTTGTTCCTCAAAGCACTTGAGATGATACTTCCATGTGTCAATTTTCTTCTTGCTTGCTTCATCAATAGTGATACGCCGCTTCTCATAAGAATTGATCCAACCTACAAGCTTATCAATGCGAGTGCACAAATCTTTTGGAGTTTCACTAGGTAAGATAATAATGTTATCATACTCATCACATAGTACTTCATAAGAATCCTCTAGCAAGCTACTAGCAATAGCACTATCAACAAAAAATGAATGAGAGCTAGTAGAGGTAGAGTCTATGCAAACCGTGAGCTCAAGAGTGTGATGAGCATGCGATTCAATGATCTTGCTTGAGGTGAAGCTTCATGAGAGACACAAGAGCTAGAACTCTTGCATGTGAGGAACTTCTTGATGAATTCATCATGAGAGATCTTAAGTGCCCCTTCAAATGAGTTGATCTTATCAACAA
The DNA here is from genome assembly GCA_001602295.1 of Zoysia matrella. Taxonomy (NCBI): domain Eukaryota; kingdom Viridiplantae; phylum Streptophyta; class Magnoliopsida; order Poales; family Poaceae; genus Zoysia; species Zoysia matrella. Next base: position 30,798 of record BCLG01000020.1, on the reverse strand, counting down.
GATCACGCAATCTTAACATGGTAGCACCTATAGATTCACCATCAAGGGTTCCATAGTGAGTGTAGGCATCTATGAGCTCAAGATAAGTAAGATTATCATTCATAATAGCACTTAAAGAGTTGCTAGATGAAGAGTTTGAGGAGTTGTTCATGTTAGCACTCGAATTCTCCAGTTTTGTGGCATATAGATAGCTTAGCAAGCGATTCTTCTATGAGCTGCTACCGGACCCCAATGAAGAACTTGTCTACATCACTCCCGATCACTTCTCAATGGCAGTTAAGCTCTAATTTGGGCACTTGACTCTAATACCACTTGAAAGGATCAAGTGACCAAGAAGGGGGGTTGAATCGGGCACTTACACTACTAAGCCAAATTCTTACTCTTTCTAGTTTCTAGCAAAACTAGCATGCAACTCCTAGCGAATAAGGTCTAGAGAAGTGTAAAAAAAGCTAGAAGACTCTAGCACGAGAGCCACCAAGAGAAGCAACTAACCTCTTTCACACTACTTGCAAGAATGTAAATGCAATAAGTAAAGAGAAAGGTGATAGAGATGCTCAGCGACTTTTTTCTCAAGGTCTCGGAAGGATAGCGCCTTCTCCTAATCCTCGTTAAAGCACTCCCATCGGAGTCTCGGTTCCTCCCGTCGTTCCCAAAACGATGCTCACAAGGGTATGCTTCACTCTTGGAGTGAAGACACGGGCACCCCGGCTGTAGCAAACAATACCCAAGCGCTAGAGTAAGCCTTCAAGCCTCGAGCGCTCACTCTTGGTGTCTCTTTCAAGCGGAGGAACCGGAACCTCATATAAACTTGATGTCGACTTTCACAATCTCTTCGGAAGCTCGGACAACGGTGCCTAACCGGTCTAGGCTTCCATAGACCAAGAGTAACAAGCCAAAGACACTCCTCTCCGCCTCACAAGCTCTAGAAATGCGTGGATTCTTTTTGCTACTCTTCACAAGCACTCAAGATCTCACTAGATGCTCTCTTGTGCTCCCTTGATGAACTTTGGCTCACAATAAATGATCTCCAACAATTCTGATCACGAGCAAGCCTCACAACAGCTCCCACAACGGTTTAAATGGACCCCAAGCCCTGAAACAACCGTTAATAGCTATTGCCAAAAAGCTGTCTGCCTTTTGCAGTCACCAGACTGTTCGGTGACTGGGACCACCAGACTGTCTAGTGACTCCTAGTCTTCTCCTGGCAGAAAACATCTTCTCTAGAATCCACTCTATGTGACACCGGACTGTCCGGTTCATACCATCACCAGACTGTCCAGTGAACTTCTCTTTTGGAATTTCAGAGACACCTCTTCTAGACACCTCCTCTGGGGCTCATCGGACTGTTCGGTCACTAACCGACGGACTGTCCAGTGACTTCTTCCTGATGACTCCAGAGAGCACCTCTCCGGACTTCGAGCTCCTGCACTCACTAGACTGTTCGATGGCTCCCGTCGGACTGTTCGGTGACTACAGCTTCACTGCCTCTAGAAAATATCTTCTTTGGACTCCTGGCTACGACCGTCACTGGATTGTTCGGTGACACCGACAAACTGTCCGGTGACCTCTCCAACTGCTGAACTTTGACTGCTTTAAGATCTTCAAGCTTTCGGCTGCAATCCTTGACATCTTCAAGCTTCCACTGATCACTCAAATGCCTCAGAGAACCTAAAGCATCCACACTCCCGACTTCTTGTAAAACAGAGACGAGTGACCCGACCCCTCTTAATAGTATCAGTGTTCCCTATAGACACAAAGCCTAAAACTAAGCCACACATAGCTCTAATTCGTCCTTAGCCTTGAACCAGCAACCTCCTTGGAAACACTCTGGGGACACGAACATCCTTGCTGCAACCAACTCGTAGAAGTGTAGAATAGTGTTGATAAACCTACATCCAATGAGTTAGTTATGGTTCTCACTCAATCACCAAAATCATTCATACCTTTAAGGGGCTTTAATGGTCATGAAGCTAACAAGTGACTTCTTCTCAATTCTCTTCAGTTTTCTCATTCTCTATGTCGCCACTTCTTGTGTCAGCTGAGCCCAGAGTTTCAGTGCCGGCATTAGAGACAGGGACAGCAGTGGGTAGCTCTCTGCTTGCTCCGAGAGTTTTCACCTTCATGGCTAACATTGTTAAGTCAGTTTTGACAGAGCCACCACCACAGGTTTCAGAGGCAGAGCCCAAAGCCACCACAGCCGAGCAGCCCGATGTAATTGATGCAACCATCCTAGTTGAGGCAGGTTATTCTATAGAGGTAGCATCTCAAGCCCTTGCCAGTGTAGATCATCTAGCTTCAGTTAATGGCAAGGAGCCTACCTCGACATCTTCTTCTAGTCTGAGTGCTTTTGATGACCCTGAGCAACCGAGAGATGAGTTAGCAGTAGCAAAGCCATCAGCGGAGGAACAACCACCTACAGTCACCGCACCCGATCCCCCAGCCGCGCCATCAGAGGATTAGATTCTTCTTAGGTCTAGGGTGTCAGGAGTGTGACGTGTGGTTGTAGCTGTCTAAGGGGAGGCCGTGGATGGGTAGTTAGGACATTGGATCTTTTGTTTGGCGGATTTCTTGGCTCTTCTGTGACATTTTGATGAGCTTGTGTTCTATTTGATCCTTTTAGCTCATTGAGATTCACTTGGTTTCTAGACTAACCCATGTGATCTTTTGTGTATTGCTTCTTGTGTTGTGATTGTTTTGCAGGTTCTCTTGTATGTTTTGCTTCCGTTTATATCTATCATGCACTAACCTTCGTCTTTCCAGCGTCTCTCTTCTCTATATGCTTCCTCGATGCCATCTTTTTGTATGATTAGATGACAAAGGGTGAGAGAGAGTCCTCACAACAAGAGAGAGATTGTTTCCAAAGGAAGATAAAGGGGGGAGAACTCATGCAAATTTCTAGGAGGAGTCGTGAAGGTAAGGGGGTAAGTATTTCTTCGAGATGTGTTTCCTTCTTCATCTTATATCATCTTATTTGAAATTTGGTTGGGAGTACTACGGTTGTTATCAATCACTAAAAAGGCGGAGATTGTAAGCTTCATGACCTCATAAAGGGTATGAATTGATTTTGGTGTTTGAATAAACACCATAGGTAATAGTTGTGATTGTAGGTTCCTCCCCGCTAATCTCTACTACATGGTGGATTTTCTCGATGTATAACAATGTGGCAGAACTGCCCCAAAATCACAGCCGGCTCGTCTGCAGGATCATATCGGGTGATATTGAACAACAATATCCAAATAGTACAACATGAGTGATAAAATATATTTAGGAAACCAATTTAAAGTCTTACAATAAGGTCCAAGTTGTCTTAGGATAGATAATTTTAAAAATAGAGTCAAAGTGATATATAACGGTGATACACTCGACGGTTTCTAAAACTTGAGACATGCCTCGCCCAAAGACATGCTTCAATCCTCGCGGCCTGAGGTAGGTGAAGAGGGAACCCAGTCAATAGACTAGTCCGCAGGGAGTTCACCTTCCCACACCACCTAGCCGTAGCAGTCACACCAACCCGCAGAAAAGTCTACACACAAAAAGAGAGTAACAACAAACCGTGAGTACTAATTACTCAACAAGACTTACCCGTCCAAATGGCTAACTACAACCGACTCCTAAACATGAGGAGGTTGACTCATAGGTGGGTTCTTTTGCCAAAAATGTAGCACTAATAGTGAATCCTTACTTTTTAGTTTTAGCAGTGGGTTAAGTTTAGGGAAAAGTAAATTTAGTTAGCACTATAGACTATATCAAACATGGTTGTCAAACAATTTATAATAAATATATCAAATAAATCATATTCACTTTATCATTCACATTCTTACTATGATGTGATGCAGTGAACAAGTGGTACTCGTTACTATGAGGGGCAGCGATTATAATCAATTTACATCCAGCTGGAGAAACCCGCATTACACGACACATGCGCTTCCCAGAAGCCGCACATGGCAACCTTTCACGCAACCTATAGGGCCGGTCCGATAAGCCTACGTCTCCTGAGAACATCGTCCCCATGCAAGAGCTCTCAGAGTCGATCCATGGCCAGCCTCAAGTCTCTCTCAACTTCAAACCAAGGAGAGGTAGGGTTCGTCCAACCACTACGGTATTGAACTACATCAGTTTTCTGGGTTCTATATATCAAGTATGTAACCGGTACTATTCAAACTTGCTCAACGGGGCCACACTCGATCGGTCCTTAACCGACACAAACAGAGCTACCACCGTGAAGGCTCGGCCTTCCCAAACCATCCTATACATCACCCCCATCCGATCTCCAATTCATCTCTTCATATGATAAAAATAAACCAACTTATCGTCTCCTGTCATCTTTTCGAACCAAGGGTAGTAATCTATAGCTCGCAAGTGAAGTTTCCATTCACTCAGACTTCTACCATTAATTAAGACTCATAGCTTAGCTCTACATCGAGTTACCTGGACCAATATACTTAACATAGGTAGGATATCTATCATGCAATCTATGGTTTCAAAACTCCTAAAACCTAATGCACATTACATTAACCATACACAGTGATAAGATATAAAAAAATTAAAATAAGGTTAATACACCGGAGCTTGCCTTGAGTTTGTTGAAGGTTAGCACAAGCAAGAGAATGATCAGCCGCAACAGTCAGATCTTTAGCAGCAATTCTAGTTGGCCCGCTTTCAACGTCGTTTCCTATATGCCTGAGATGATATGCAAATAAGAAAATTCTTATATCTTATAATTATCTCATGCTATGCCATGCCCATGTGATGATATGCCATGCAAAAATATGATCATTGTCAGCATGCTAATGATTTGATGATCTCAAATTTATCAATGTGCTGATTATAGTTGTATACTACATGATCCTAATTAATTAGAATGAGGAAACCACTCCTAAATCCCTTTAATATGGTTCTGGAAGGCATAAGTCAACATTTTACTGGAAAATTAAATCAAGGGTGTGCTAAACTAATTTCTGACCAAATTGTACAATTTATCGGCAACAGGTTGATTTATAATGAATTAAATAGCATCTACGAGCAATAAATTACTTATAATTAATCTACAAGCCTATAAATTCTAAATAATTCCAGGATAACACTAATTAATCAGTAGAGTGTAAATATAGAGTTTTCATATTTTATGAATGCATGAAAATGGAGATATGCACTTATGCATATTGCACATTATTTAATTAATATAAATAATGCTAATGCAGAAAATGCAATTTTATAGTTCTAAAATATTCTACATGATGAGAGGATTTCAAAGGTATATTATTTATAATTTATTGAGTTCGTATGCATTAGTTATGATTTTTACAACATTCCTCGAATTTCTGGACATTCGATAAACAATTGGATTTCGAAATTAATTAAATCCCAGCTTTTCCTGGGGCCGGCCACATGCATGGCCATAGAGTCGCCCACAGGGGATCCAGCGTAGCCACATGGGATCCTGAGCGAGCTCAACGAGCCGGCCATGGCAGCAGACGGTCGGCGAGCGGCGCCGCCTCGCCGGAAGTGCCTGGCCGGCAACGCCGGCCGCGGTTCTCTGCACCACCACGTGCTGCACGACACGGGGAACTGAAAATGAGGTCGTCGGCCAGTGGCTCTGACTGAAGAGGGCTGGCGGCGACGAGCGGCAGCGGGACAGCTTCGGCGGCACGGTTACGGCGACTTGGTTGACGAGGACCTGGGATTAGAAGAAGGAGGGAGTGAGAGAGAGAGTGGAATGGGAGAGAGGAGAATGGGGTGCGTGCTCCTAGAGGAAGAAACGTATACAGAGGGCAGGCGTGTGGCTTCTGGAGGAAGGAATAGGTAGTCAAGGGAGACTGACGTGTAGGGTCCACAAGGTGCAATGGTCCAGCTGTTCTTAACACTTGGATTAAATTGAAACTCAGTAGGATGCACCTGTAACACGCACAGAATTTTTCAAAGGAATGTGGAAGATATAGAATTTAGAAAATGGTTGATTGATAAGGAGACTTGAAAAATTTGCTAAAAATCAGAACATTCTACTTTGTTTTGTGGTATAAAAGAAATATTTCCTGATCTCTGAACAAATTGAAACTTGGGCTAATAGTTGTTAATCTTGTGGTTTCCACGCTAACCAACATGCACAGGCTGATTCGAAGGGAACTCAAAGATATGGAAATTTGAAACTGGTTAACCGATAAGAATACTTGGAAAAAAAAAATCTGCTGAAAGCAGATGTCAAGCTTAATGCTCAAGTATTTTGGGGACTGACAAAGGAAGAGCAAATGATGGGATCTACAATATAAATCGCATACACGTGTTTCCTCCAAGGGAGGTGGAAGATATAGAATTTTTGAATATGGTTAACCGTTAAGCAGACTTCAGAATCTGCTGAAAAACAAGTCACTTAACGAAATTCGGAGGTCTTGAGGAAATACCTCTCGAATCCCTAACAATTTGAAACTTTGCAGATAGGTAGAACAGAAATAGCTAAACATCTCTCTTCTTGGAGTCGAATGCAACTTTGAAATAGATTGAATTCTACAGAACTTTGAAAACAGCTAGGTATTTAGAAATGGATTTCAGTGCGGTCCTTTTTGAGTTGGATAAAAGTCATTAAACTTTTACCATTCTTCAACCTAAGATCCATTTGAATCCACAACTTTTTTTACCATATTTCAACCACTTTTGTAGTTTAAAGTTTGAACGCTCATTTTGATTTCAAATTAAATTCAAATTTGAATTATTACGGGATTTTCTTGAATCTCTTTCAAACTTGAATTTAACTTTTGAATTGTTCATGTATTTTTTTCCTTGACTTTGAGAAACGCAAGGTGTTACAACAAAGGACGATCCCAAGATTAGGAAGTTCCAGCTAAAGAGTAGCTAGAGAGTCTATAGAAATACTGGTACGATTAAGTGGGGTCAAGTCATTCGTCTCCTATCATACAAGTGTTAGAGGGTGTGAATGCTCCTTAGATATTTTAGAAAGCACTGAAGATGGCAGAGAAAGAGAAGTCAAAGACCGAAGCTCAAATCCAGCTGAAGATGTAGTCACCAGACAGTCCGGTGAGGTCACCGGATAGTCCGGAGAGCCTGGGAGGAGCCATTTCAGAGAGAGGTGTTCTCTGGAGTTGAGGTGGAGCAGTCTTAGGACAGTCCGGTGGTATAGTGACCGGACAGTCCGGTGAGCCCGAAGCTGAAGTCTAGAAGAGGTGTCTTTGAAAGTCCAAAAGAGAAGGTAACTGAACAGTACGGTGAAGGTATGCAACGGACAGTCTGGTGTCACATAGAATGGATTCCGAAGAGGGTGTTTCCCTAGTCTACAAGAAGACAAGTCACCGGACAGTTTAGTGGAAGCAGTCACCGGACAGTCCGGTGATTGGATAAAGCAAACAACTTTATGACATCACATTTCAACGGTTGTTTCTGAGTTTGAAGCCTATTTAAACTGTGGAGAGGGATGTTTTGCTATGTGCCTGAGGTTTGAATTGCTGGAGGAAACTCGTGAGAGGCGAAAGGACACCACCAGGAGAGCACAAGACAAGATTGAAGATCTTTGGTGTTAGTACGAGAGTGTTAGGGAGCATTCATACACTTCTATAGCTTGTGAGCCTTGAGAGGAGTGATCTTTGCCTATTACTCTTTGTCTTGACAGCTTAGACCGGCTAGGAGTCAGTGTTTGAGCTTCTGAGGAGATTGCGGAAGATGACGCCAAGTCTGTACGCGGTTTCGGGTCCTCCTCTCGAAAGAGACACCAAGAGTGAGTGCTCGAGCTTTGAAAGCTTGCTCTAGCGCTTGGGTATTGTGTGCGATAGCCGAGCCGCTAGTGTCTTCACTCCAGAAGTGAAGCCTACCCCTGTGAGCGTCGTTCCAGAAATAACAGGAGGAACCAAGACTCCGACGGAAGTGGTTCAATAAGGATTAGGGAAAGGTGTCTGCTTTTCAAGAGCTCAAAAAAATCGCTGAGCATTCTCTTACTCTCTCTTTACTTTTTGCACTTCATTTTGAGTAGAGTTGCTAGAGTGCTTTGTGATTACTCTTGGTGGCTATCGTGCTTGTGCTTGCTTGTTGTCTTTAGTTTCCATTAGCATTGTTAGGTGTTTTGGTCTACTAGAATTGCATAGGGCTGCTCTTGTTTGATTTAGTCTCATAGTTTAAGTTCGTAGCGAATTTAGTCTTATAAGTCCACCGATTCAACCTCCCTTCTCGGTGTCATTGATCCTTACAAGAGCGACAGCAATGAAGCATGGCAGTGTCTCGCCGCGATTGGGTGCAGGAGGGCGCGATGCAACGAGGTGAGCACGCGGCACAGTGGCAATGGCGACAGAGTGGCACGTGCGGCAGAGCGATGCGACTCGACGGTTTCGACAGTGACCAGAGAGGCAGCGAGGGGATGCAGAAGTGAGTTGACGCGACGCGTTGGTGCTGAGCTTGGGTGCTAGGCACAATGATGAAGGCCACCATGACGGCGACAGGGCGTGGCTTCGACCTGTGGCGGTGGCGTGCATAGGGTGCAACGCGACCTGGCGAGGCTTTGCACGGAAGAGGAAGGGTGTGGGCAAGCGCGGATTGGACTGGCGAGGGAGAAACGAGGGGAGGCGCAGGGCTAGCTGAGGCAGCAGCTTGTGCTGCGCCAGGGAGGAGGAGAGAGAGGTAGAAGAAAGATGAATAGGAGCCGGGCTGGGCCTGCGTGCGGGAGAAAGAGGCCTGTGAGAGAGGAGGATAGAGGAGCGGAGGCAGCGGCATGTGAGCCGAACTGGGCTTCGTTACGACCTGGATCAAGGATGGCCAAGGGATGAAAGAGCCAAGGGCGGCCTGGCACGCTGGGCCGGAAGAGGAGCGGGCCACGCAGTTGAGAATGAGGTGCGGTTGGGCCGAGAGGAGGAGAAAAGAAGGATAGGCCGGGCCAGGCAGGAAGAGAGAAGAAAGGAGAGGGGTGAAGAGATCTGGCCCAGAAGAGGTTTGAATATTTTCAGGATTCAAATAAGATTTCACTTTGATTAAAATTCAAATCAATTCAAAATCAGGTGAACTCCGGAAAATAAAAGTCAAATAAATCTTGTAAATAAACTAAACTAAAAGTGAAGAAAACAAGCACTTAATCAGATTCAAAATTTTGTAAATTTCGAAATTCAATTTTAGAAAGTTTTAACTTAGGTGATTTTGGATTTTGAAAATTTTAGTTAGCATTTTTTTTGGTTAGAAAATTTTGATTCTGAATTTTTAAATTAAGTCAAATTTTGTGTCGTTACACTAACCGGGCCCTGTCTGGCTGTCTCTACGGTTTATGTGACCGCTTCTTATAACCATTTCGTGGTTTGACCAACTTTTTAAAGAAACATGGCCGTTGGCCCTTGTGAGATTTGTCATTGATTTGACCAATGATAAACCTTCTAATACAACAACATGCTTCAAACTGCAATCGTATAAGCCAAGAAGGAGTTTTCCTTATAACAATTAGCACATATGGAGTTAATTGCAGCTTTCACCTTAGTACTCGTTGATGGCTTGTTAATTCCATCAGATGGAGATATTGATTTTATTATATTGTTTTCATCAAAGTCTGTGGTAGAGGTTCGCACGCTACTGCATGGCCTCCCGCGCGTGAGGATAGCTGTTAACACCCACAAAAATCAAAGTCATCAGAGTGTTCATCGTATTGTCGGAGTGTTTGACAAGCCTTTTCAGATTCGGACATTTGGTCCACCCGAGTGTTCGGCTTCAAGTCAGACTGTCGACAATGATGCCGGATCCTCTGACAAGCCGTATCGGGCTGGAGCTTTTCAACTCACTAGAGCCTCCGGCAACATGCCGGACTGTCCGATAAGCTGTCTCAAGTTGGTGCATAAAGCCTATCAGAGCATCTGACATTATGTTGGACTATCCGATGAGCTTTCTCGAGTTTTCGGATATACACGACGGATACGCCGGTGGTGTCGGTTTAGAAAAGTTTTCAGCAGATCAATTTCAATTTGTTTTCTAACTTTAGAGATCCGTTGTCTTACGTGATAAGACCATCTCACCTCTATAAAACAGAGGCCCATAGTCGGTTGAGAGGCATCTCAATTGAAGCTATTATTTACCTTTACATTTTTGTTACTCTCAAACTCTAATCCCTTCACTTGACTTCTTGTTTTTTTTTCGTCCCGACGACCGAAGACGATCTAGCTAGCGTGACCGAGTTCGAAACACTCCTAAGACGACAGGTCTGTCTTGAGGTGGGTTGTCTAGGTGCTGTCAAACCTAATGTTAAAAAAATATCAGTTTTTTTTAGATAAAGACGTGCGAACGATACGGCTCGAAACGTCAACAATAACGGACCCCATGATGTGCCATGCCTCTCCATCCGAGAGATGGGCGAGGCGGTAGAGGAGGGAGATGCTGTCAGTCTGGTACTCTGCAGCAGGGATGGAAACGACGGTGCTAGAATTCTGTACCCAAACATATTTGTTTTTACGCGCCCCGCCTCAGAAGCTCTCGACAAAGCAGGGAAGGACTCACCACTGGTCTTCCATGATGTGGAACTAGTCGCCGCTGCTGATGACATTATGATACAGCCGTGGAACCTCACCGCCATGTTGTACGGCTTCACAAATATAATCACGATCCTCATTTGCCAGCACCCTGGACCTGCTACCTCTTTCAGTTTGGAGGGCTCCGTGTGCGCCGCACCGGAGCGCCTGGCAGAGTGGGTGGAGAAGCTCTGACAAAAAAAGGTACAACGTCTGACATTAGTAAACACGACCCGACCTCGAAAGCTCGAGTTCTCCTTGCACCTGTTGCGCGGCAATTGCATCCTGAGATGCCTCGGGATGGGCTTCTTTAATCTCACCGGAGGCCTTCGTCACCTACTATTGACATGGGACGTCAGCGTCACGTTTGGCTCTCTCGACACCCTCACCCTCGTGGGGGGCACATTTGACGGAGTCAACCTGGCTGCCATCACCATTAACTGTCTGCTCCGGAAAAGCTTCTCATATGGGGTCGCACCTGACCACGGGAGTCAGTGGACAAGGGCTTACAATCATCTCAAATCTAAGAGAACTCGAGCTGTGGCAGTGCAGGGCCACCACATTGAATATCGACATCCCACTGTTAAATAGATTGTCCCTACAACACGTTAGCACATCGCCGAAGGCAAGAAATCTTGTGTTGAAACTCATTTAGCATCATTTCACCAAGCTTTGCACGAACTCCTATTTGTCAACCTGGACTGCCAGCTTCTAACTTTCAACAGCGACATAGCTTACAATATAGCCTATATTACTTGCAATCCTAGAATCTTCAAGTTTTTCTAATTTATTCAACATCTTCACAATCCAATGTGACGTGATACGTGTAAGGTCAATCGGAGGAGGATGCTTGCTCTATTCTATGTAAAAAGGCTTTCAGTTTCTCTAGAAATGTTTAGCACAGACCAAAAACATACATCCATCTCACTTTTGTGAAGGATGGCGCATCTATGCAACCTTACAGTTCAAGTGAAAATTATGGTTGAAGCTATTGTCCCTTTTTGTTTTGATGATACAAACACTTATAATCACTGATTGTTTCACTGCCATTGAGCCTCTCTCGTGACGTCGGCTTGGTCACGGGGGCACTCCTGGCCTAGACCCATTAGAAGTACCTATCTTAAAATTACAAATTAGAGAAAATATCAAATATCATTTACTCTAAAAATATATTATTTTAGTACATAACATTTTATTATATGTACCTTAAATACATATTGATTGTTATAACATTTCATCACATCTAATTTAATATTATTTATAGACTTAAAATTATCAGAATAATAAGCTATAAAACACATTTATAGTTGCTGTACTTTATCTCCAAAGTTTCTATATAATCGGGTTTTTAAAAAAAACCTGTAAGTTTGAAACTAAATGAGGAGTTAAATAAGGAGTAGTTCACTATTCATAAGAAATAAAGGTAAGAAGCAATATACGCCAAGTTATATATATATATATATCTAAAATAAATATTATATAAATACATTGTAGTTAAAAATATCTTGAAAATCGTAAATTACTCTAATTTATTAACATTCTGGAATGATATTTTTTTGATGATAAATAAAGTGAGTATTGATAATAAGATTTTTAATGGAAAATCTTCGTGTTAGGTGGATGTTGCATATATAAATATATATCATAAAATAAACACTTATAAATATTAGCATAATTATATAAAAGGAAAAAAAAGAGCCTGTAAACTGCATTTTGTTTCGTTGCATGTGCCTTTGATTCTGGCTCCACTCGCGCCTGCTATACAATCACTTTAATGTCAACAAAAGTCAGAGTACTTGTAGACTTTTTTTTTTTTTTTACTATCTCCAATAACCAAGAACATCCCTTAATCCTTTTCCAGAAAGAATTGAACCTCCCTTATAGTGCTGATTAAGTAGTCCCACAAAAGCAAAAGTAAATAATATCATAGAACATACTCCCGCTGTCCTAGAATTAGTGTCATTTTAGAATTTTAGATATCAACATTTAACCATTCATCTTATTAAAATTATGAAAATATTATTTATTTTATTGTAAACTATTTTAGTATTAGAAATAGTTTAATCATGACTTGCTTATTTTTATTTACAAATTTTTTTTGAATAAGATGAATGATCAAATGTTGATTTCTAAAAGTAAAAAATTACACTGGTTTATGACAGGGAGTACTAAGTTTAATTAAACCAGAAGTTACTAAGTTTCATCATAACAAAAGGAATCAACTTATTAGATGTGCCTATCACGAAGCAAGCTAGAACAAGACGGAAGGATCTCACGTAAGCTATCGGCTAAGCATATCTTGGTTAAAAGAGGGAAAATATATGGATGATTAAATTAAGGGCATTTGATCCCTTAAACTGAACAAGATGGACAGATCTCCTTTGCGCCTCTCATAATAAGCACAAAGTCGCTTTCCGGCTGCCTTGCGAACCTGCACGCGTACCAAACCGTGACTTGACACCTCTCTCTAAGTCGCGTTGCCAGTATATTTCACATTATTTAATCTGTGATTCCTTGCATGAACCTATATGCGTAGTCTTCGTGATAGAAATATGATGCTATTCTTAACCAATGCTCCTAATTAGTAGCTACTAGCTTAATAAAAGAGCTAATTAGCTAGGGCTGTAACTTTTGGAAAATTTCTGCTTCATTCGCTAATCGCTGCAGCCCTCGTCCAACAACTCCACGAACCCATGCACGTGCAGACTAGATTCGTTTTTGACAATGTCTTGCATGGGCATGCAGAGAGCAAGCTGCAGTGTGTATATATTTTCTCCCTCCTTATTTGAACGCCGGTGTCTCAGCCTAGCTCTCTCAAGTACGAATACAACAATGCTAACTTCTACAAGCAAGTTCACGGATTAATATAATTAAGCTTTTCACGCTGACTTATGATGTTTTCCCTCCGGTTTTAAATTATTAAATCGTTAACTTCTAACATTAAAGTTGACTATTTATCTTATGTAAAAAATTTATTTCAATATGTAAAATTATTAGTCATGTATTAAATTCCACTAATGATAAAGTAAATAATAACAAACTTGTACACATTTAGAATTTTTTTTTTAAATAAAACGACGGTCAAAATTGATGTTAGTGGTAAACAGCGTTAATATTTTAAAACAGGAGAGAGTAGCAGCAGGTGGATTCAAATCCATCATACGTTGAACGTCTCCATTGTCAAATGCATAAAGCGTTGTCTAGTTGTTCATCACCACAAGATGGCCGGTTTCTTTGCCCAACTTGATCTTTGCATGCCAAAACGTGTGTTTGTATGCTTGATTTGCTACGCGGTTACGTGCGTCGCAAGACACACGTGAGAATTTTTGTTCGTTCCCTTCGTTGTAAGTCATGGGCCCGATCGATCCATGGCATCCATCGCACACAGTTGATCCATGCCATGCACAACTAGCATAACAGCATTCACTGGAAACCTCCATGGCATCGGTTCAATCACCTTTTCATACATAGCTTCGAATTCCTTTCAGTCTTGGTAGATATACACTAGTACCAACTTTCAGTCTTGACATGCACTAAGCTTGTTGCTTGTATGTAATTACCGGCTATTAAACAAACAGCACCGGATTACACGGCGCGCCCAATGAATGGCCGGTCAAAAAGGGTAGACAGGATCGCCGCGATTAATCATACAAAGCTGCCGCCTAACCGCGCGACCATGCATGCACAAAGCGCACCGCCTTCCATACCCAACCCTAACGAGTAATCTGAAGCTCATAACCTGTGTCTTGCCCGCGCACGCGTGTGTTCCGGGTCGGTCTCCAACTTCTCCTATAAATAGACCACCGATATCGCAGCACTTTATCTCATACTACCTTCGTCCATAAATATAAGCATTTTTAGATTTAGTCAAAGTTAAATTTTTTTTAACTTTGACCATTAATAATATAAAAGTAATAATGTTTTATCATATATATACATCATGTTAATAGATTCTTCATGAAACATACTTTCATAATATGTAATTTTTTATATCAAAAATTATTTAAATTTATAGATATTATTAATCAAAGTTGATAAAGTTTGACTTCGATCAAACGTAAAAATACTTATATTTGAGAACGGAGGGAGTAGCAACCAACCAGCTGAATCGTCTTGCAGCTAGCTAGCTGATTGCGATAAGTGAGCTTAGCTTGGGAGAGAAAGAGTGTGTGACAGCTAGCAATGGCGAGAGGGAAGATGTCCTTTCTTGCCTCTCTGTTTGGCTTCAGGAAGCAGTGCTGCGGCGAGAACAGGAAGAGCAGCCGTCGCAGAGGTACAAACGCGGCACTAGGGTTCGACCCAGCGACGACGACGAGTACTACGGCCGTCATTGGTACGCGGAGCCCAACATCAATACGCGGGCCTCCGAGTACATCGAGAAAGTGCACCGTGGATTGCTCGCCGGCGAACAAGCGGACGGATTGGCTGGCGTCTGCGCGTGCATTTCTAGTGTCGATCTCTCTGTTAGTAGTCCTTGAATAAGCAGAACTTATTGTGCAATTGTTGTGTTTAAGTGTGGTTGTTACTTTTCGCGATAATTATGGTTGTTAATTGATTGTTGAATTAGTTGTTTTATCATTTGTACATGTAATTGGACTATATCTAGTGTCGCATAGACCTTTTCCTCGGCATCATGCAACACATAGCTTCTTTGACTCGCTTGTGGTTCTTGCCATCTGGCTGCTGTGGTTGAAGCATAAGGACCATGTTTCCAGGCAACGTCGAGTGCTTCTGCATGTGTTAGTGGATTGTTTCTGAGAGCAAGCTACCTGGTGGAATCGAGCGGGCTAGTCCTCTTGGTCGTAGTTGGTTTATGTGTAATTAGCGATAGGTTTTGTTTCGGGTCAGATTTTGACGGTCGGTGTGCCTTTAGGCGCCCTGTGGTAGTTGTGTGGCCGGCAGGATTGTTGCGTTGTCTTTGTTTTCTTTCTATCCTCTTAATACAATACGTGTCACACATGTTTCTTGAAAAAAATTCATGATTCCTTATGCTCGCTCTGGATTATTTTAATATACCAATTGAAAATGGCTACGTTCGCTTCAGCTTATTTGTCTGGAGATGTGGCTGCCACTGCAGCCGAAAGCAGCAAAATGACGAGCTACAGAAGCTACAGCCACTGCCAGCAAAAAGAAGTGGAATCGAAAATATGGTCAAAAGCTCAGCATAGTACTCTGAGATATTATAAAAGCGGTAGTTTAATTAGGAGTAACTGATCTTAATTTAAATGGTTTAGGTAGTAAACAATATGAAATTTAATTTTATTTGGATATGGTTAACTAACAAGCAAATTAAGTGGAAATGTGTGTATTAAAACTTATCAGCAAAATTTGATGTAACCAAACATTTAAAAATATTCACAGACAAGTATAAAAAGCAGCAATATTAAAATTTATTAAGAACTATGTAAAATTAAATTCTCATTTTACTCAAAATCATATTCTTTTTATAAATTCCAAGTTTAGTTGGAACATAATGACTACAAAATTTTTATTTCGAATAAGAGCCCATGATACTAACAATTGAGAGAAACATATTAGAACGTTTATTTTTTTTTAAATAAAGGCTTCCAAACATAACTGGCTGCCGGACTTGGCAACCTCCATTGTTGTAACGAACTAGTACACACATCAACGTATACTTATTTTTTTAAGGATAAAGTCTAATTTACTTCTCTCAAATATAACCAAAGTCTAAATAATCCCTTAAATTATGATTTAGATTATTTTACCCCGTCAAAATGTGATTTTAGATTAATTTACCACCTCGTACAATTTCTCTTTTTTAATTCTCCTTACACAAGAATAATCTTAAAATGAACTTTATGAAATAATAAAGCACATCATAACACATATTAAAAAAATATATCTTGAATTTTTTACCATTCTTTTACATATAGTTCTGTATTTCAAAGATTAATTTACTATTAAATATCTTTTCCTATAAAAATAATGAAAAAAATTATAATTATTTTTTAATATGTGTTCTGATGTTCTTTTTATCATGTGGTAAAGTTTAATCTTAAAATTATGCTTGTGTATTGAGAAAAAAAAAGATAAATTGCATGAGGGGATAAATTGACCTAAAATCACATTTTGGCGAGATAAAATAGACCAAAACATAGTTTATAAGGTTATTTGGACTTTGGCTAAACTTAAAGATAGTAAGGGCATGTTTGTTTCAGCTTTTCAGGCTGGCTTTTTCTGCTGAAACCTGAAAAGCTGAAACAAGGTTCTGAAAAGCTGCCTTTTGGAATGCTTAAAAGTAAGCTTCTAAGGAAATAAACTAAAAGCTGAAAAGTTCAGAGCTGCTTTTCTAGCTTTTGGTGTGCAGAGAAGCTAAGTATATATTGCAAAAACAAACAGTCACTACTCCATTAGCTAGCTTTTCAACTAGTCACCAGCTAGTTTTTCTAAAAGCTCAAAAGCTCTGGCTCAAGCAAAGATGCCCTAAATTGGACTTTATCATTTTTTTAATGTACCAAGAATTAATGACAAGAAGTCAGTACCGATGTATAAGCGTAATTTAAATTTAAACATACGTTACCAAGAATTAATGACAAGAAGTCAGTACTTATATATAAGCGTAATTTACAATTTAATCATATATTCTAATTCGAAATTTTTTAGCTCAAACAATCTCTAATGCATACGCAAACTTTCCAGTAAGGAGCGCGACAACAAAGCTACTTTGTTTGCACATTGTTTCTGCTTCGCGGAGTCCACACTTGCCGAGCGCAAAATTAATGGCGGCAAGGGTAACGGACACACGTCACACACGCATAGGAAAAGCTCTGTGATGCTCGGTAGTCAGAATCAGAGAGGTCTCATTTCCACTGCTCCGCTCTGTAAGTCGCTTTCTGATTGCTGCTGCCTAACGCGCGCACGTATACACTGAACCCACGACTTGACATTATCTCTGTATTGTAGCTGATTGCCAGCATCACGTTTATTAATTTGCGATAATATGAGCCCTCGCTATTCATTGCAAGTACATCCTCCGGTTCTAAAATATTGTGTCACATCCCAAAAATCATAAACCAAGAAAATGAGGTTTTTAAAATTTTATCTTGTGAACCTAGCTTTTCTAGGCTCTTTTAAAATTTTTCAAAAATGAAACTAAACTAGAACAACATAGATAAAAAGGAAAATTTCAAAATTTAAAACTAGATTTTTGCAAGCGCTTGATTTTACGGATTTCTTGCTTTTGTTCTTGGAGTTTAATTGCTTGCTTTTGTGGAGTTGGAATTTTTTTTCCCTAAGCCTTAGCAAAATAGGAAAAGTTTGAAATTCCCGCGCGGCCAAAACCACCGCTGGGCCGGCCTGCCCCTTTCCACGGCCCAGCCCACGCGTGCGCCCCTGCCCCTTCTTCCTCGGCGCGCCCCCAGGACATCGTCGTCTTGCCGCCCCTCCGGCCAGCCGCGCACCCACGGACTCCTGCGATCGGTTTGAGCGAAACCGCGCGACCACACGATGCCGTCGGCGGACGCCGTTGAACCCGTCGAGCTTGTCTTCGAGCTTGTGAACTTCTTGACAATAGGCTTTCATTTTAGGATCTCGACAGCTCGACACCTTTATGACTTGGTTGACGACGAGTTCGGAGTCACCCCTGACGTAGAGCCGTCGTACTCCGAGCGTGATGGCCATGCGAAGGCCATGCAGCAGAGCCTCATACTCTGCGGTGTTGTTGGAGGCCGGAAAGTGAATCTGCAAAACGTACCGAAACTTATCTCCCTTGGGGGAGATGAGAATGACGCCAGTCCCCGAGCCTTTGAGTCGGCAAGATCCATCGAAGAACATGGTCTACTGCTCGGGGTCAGCGAAGTCCGATGGCTCTTGCGCCTCGGTCCACTCAGCAATAAAATCGTGAGGGTCTGGGACTTGATAGCTTGCCGAGGTACGTAGGTGATGTCATGGCCCATGAGCTCCATTGCCCATGTGGCGATGCGTCCAACCACGTCTTTTCCGTTAATAATTTCCTCGAGGGAGAAACTTGTCACCACTCGGATAGAGTGGCTGTCGAAGTAGTGGCGGAGCTTACGGCTCGTGATGAGGATTGCAGAAAGCAGCTTCTCCACTTGGGTATATCGGGTCTTGACGTCGGTGAGTATTTGGCTGATGAAGTAGACGGGTCGCTAGACCTTCAAGGCCTGACCCTACTCCGACCGCTCAATGACTAGCGCCGTGCTGACGAGTTTGGTGATGGCGGAGATATAGAGTAGTAACGGCTCGCCGGGAATTGGTGAAGTTAGGACTGGCGGGGAAGACAGCATGGTCTTCAATTTCTCGAAGGCCTCCTGGGCTTCGGGGGTCCAGGTGAAGCGGTCGGACTTACGGAGAAGTCAGTAAAAAGGCATAGCCTTCTCTCCCGATCTGGAGATGAAGCGGCTGAGAGCCACCAGGCACCCAGTAAGCTTCTGGACACCTTTGACGTTGTTGATGGGCCTGAGGGTGCGGATGGCGGCGATCTTCTCGAGATTGGCTTCGATGCCGCGCTCGGAGATGACGAACCCGAGGAGCTTGCCGGTGGGGACGCCGAAGACGCACTTCTCTGGGTTGAGCTTGACGCGGAACTGCCGGAGGTTGGTGAAGGTTTCTTCCAGATCCTTGATGAGGTCAGCCACTTGCCGAGTTTTGATGACGATGTCGTCAACGTAGACCTCCAGGCTTCGACCTAGCTGACTGTGAAAGCATTTCTGCATACAGCGCTGGTACGTGGCACTGGCGTTCTTAGGCCGAAAGGCATGGTGACGTAGCAAAATGAGCCGAAGGGTGTGATGAACGATGTGGCCGACTGGTCGGAGTCTCGCATGGATGTTTGATGGTACCCGGAGTACGCATCGAGGAAGCTGAGGGTTTCGCACCCAGCGATGGAATCGACCACCTGATCTATGCGCAGCAAAGGAAACAGATCCTTTGGGCATGCTTTGTTGAGACTCATGTAATCAACACACATCCTCCATTTTCCATTCTTTTTTTTTAACCATTACAAGATTGACCAGCCACTCTGGGTGGTAGACCTCTTTGACAAACTTGGCATCGAGCAGCTTGGCGATTTCTTCGCCGATGGCGCGGTGCTTCTCATCGTTGAAGCGTCGGAGTCGTTGCTTCACCGGTCGGGAGCCGGGAACGATGTTCAGAGAGTGCTCGGCGACGTCCTTCGGGATGCCAGGCGAAGACGTCTCGATTCCGACGGGAGGAAGTCAACGAGCGCGCTTTCCTATTTGTCAGAGAGCGCAGTCCCGATTCTGACCTTCTTGGAGGTGTCGGAGTTGTCGAGGGCGATCTCCATGGAGTCGTCGGTCGGCTCGAACGACGTGGAGGAGGCCGGCTTGGAGTCAATCGTCGTAGCGAAAACCTGGGACTGGCGTATCTCCTCCAGCTGGGCCCGTCCCGCGAGGGTGACGGCCAGCTCGTAGCTTTTCTTCTCACACGCGAGAGCGTGTTTGAAGTGAGACGCCACAGTGATGACGCCCTTAGGCCCCGGTATCTTGAGCTTGAGGTAAACGTAGCTAGGGATCACCATGAATTTGGCGTAGGCGGGACGGCCAAGGATGGTATGATAGACACCAGAGAAATCGACCACCTCAAAGGTGAGCTTCTCCGTTCTGAAGTTGTCGCGGTCGCCGAAGGTGACCGGCAGCGTGATCCGACCCAGGGGTATTGCGCTACCTCCTGGGATGATGCCATGAAACGGAACGTTGCTAAGGAGGAGGTCGGACCTCGAGAGCTTTATGGCCTTGAACGTGTCGATGCAGAGGATGTTGAGTGCACTGCCTCCATCCATGAAGACCTTGGACAGTCTGGTGGTGCCGATTATCGGATCGAGCACCAGGGGCAGGCGCCCGGGCTGAGGCACATGGTCGGGGTGATCGGACCTATCGAAGGTGATCGAAGCCTTCGACCACTTGAGATACGAAGGGATGGCAGGGGCGGTCACGTTGACCTCCCGCCACGTCTGCTTCTCATGGCGGCGCGACTCGTAGGCCACCGACCCGCCGATGATCATCAGACAGTCTTCCGGCTCGGGAAAGGTACTTTCGGGGATACCTTCCCCTTGCTTCGCCGAAGGGTCGGGCTGCTTCGGCTGAGGATGAGCATCAGGGCGAAAGTACCCCTTGAAGAAAGCCTTCATGAGGTTGCAATCCCATAGAGTGTGCGTCGGGAGTTGCATGGTAGGTGCAGGTCTTGTCGAGCTGATGACGGGGAAAAATTTTAACGCGGTCGCGGGCGACGCGCCTCCACGTCAAAAGAGACAAGTTTAAATTTAAGGCATGAGAGAAAATAAATTTCAAGTATTGCGAGTTCATACTTCCATAATTCTTACATTTACATAAAAATTATGTTAATTACATCTCCGAAGAGAAAACCCCTGATTAAGTGTTCCAAATAAGAGAAAAAAATTACATAATGGTCGCAGCATATTACTATTACAAAACTAGAAAATAAAAATAAATCT
>BCLG01000019.1:452759-469907 GCA_001602295.1 Zoysia matrella | reverse complement strand
AGTTACTCTAAGTAATCTTGAAGATATTTGTTGTATTTCTTTCCTTGATGTGTTTTCCTGCAGTATTATCACATAAGATATTTAAGACAACAAATTGCAAATGTAATTTGCAATAGCAATGTACTCTTTTCTTCATTCCTTTTTTTCCTGTTGGGTTTTTGGAAGCAGTTTTTGATGAGGCATGTGCATACGTAATATATTCTTGAAGAATTAGCATGAGACATTTTAGTGATATGTTAAGCTCAGGGGGAGAGCATCTCTAAATAATAATTTATAATATTTGATCTTGATGATCATGAATCCTAAGATCTCAAAGATCATATCTCATCCTGAAGACGTTGTTGTACTGTTTTCCTTAGTGAGTTTTCCTGATGTTTCTCATATAAGTTTTTTAACGAGACAACAAATATAATATATTAAATGACAACTATGTACTCTTTCTACATATTTTTCTCACAGAGTTTTTTTTTGGAGTTTTAACGAGGCATGAGTTGATCGTGGTATTCGCCCAAGGGGGAGTGTTAAAATTCCTTGAGTGGAATATTATGGACTCATACCAAGGGTCATAGTGACCATACCAAAAGACATAAGTTACTTCTACCCCCCTATATATTGACATCCTTTGTACTCATATGAGAGATGATGATGAATAAACAAGAGACCGGAAGCTCCACCTATATTTGTGTTCTTCTGCGTCTCTTGAGGATATTTGGAAGGGGGATGGTTATTCACATCTCTTCACGTTTCTTTGTTGGCATCGAGCATGGGAATGGATCCTGATGGATCCGTGGTGAAGATTATTCTTAACAGAAACTTCTCCCCTCCCGATCGTCATACAACTTTTTGGACGGCCGACGTATGTATTTGTAGACATCAGTGTCACTAATTTATTTGTTTTACTATGCAGAACAGTACTCTCTCAGTTCACTTTTAACTGTCATTATAGCTCGGGCATGGGAATTAAGAAAAAATATTAGGAAGAAAGAAAGTTGTATTGAAAAGAAAAAAAATGTATTGAAAAGTGAGAAACATGTGTTAGGAAAAGAGAAAGCAAAGCATTATGTTTAATACATTGCTTGGGAAAGAGAGATAGATAATATATTTGGACAATGCCAGAAGTGTGAAAGGAGAAAACTTAAGAATATTGCTAGTGCACTAGTTGATAATGCTTCAACTTGCTGGTAAAATTTGTATGTAACTAATGAATCTCCTAAATCCTAGAACAATATGAAAATTCTTATGAGATAATTTCTGTTGATACATCTCTTGAACCTATTGCTAGTTGTGATGTACACTCTTTGAACGAGGAGCTTTCCATTGTACCTTGTGTTGCACCAATCAGTTTGCAAGAAATTGAGATCAAACAAGAAGATGAAAATAATACAAATATAGAGAAAGAGGAGACACATAATGTTCCATGCATAGCTCAAGATGAGATTGATCATAACATACCAAAAGTACTGTTGAAAATGAGAAAAAACTTCTTGAATATTGATCTACAAAAAGTGATAATATTTTAGTCATGCTGAATTTTTTTGTCTATCCTACTATTATAAAGCAACCACTAGTGTCACCTTTTATTCATCTATCTTTATCATTGTTTGATTTATTCATTTACCTTTTGTGAAATATTTGATAGAAATATAAATTATCATGCCATGTCATGTTTATCTAGTTTTTCTAATTACCATGGAATGCCTGATCACGAGGACTCATGTAAGATAGTTGAAATTAGAGATGAGCTCGTTGCTAAATCAGTGACCACCATACCATTAGAACTTGACTTTTGCTTAGATTAGTCTGTTATCACATAGTTTCACCGTCACACAATTTATGAGACCCAAACTTTGTGAGTTTAATTTGGATTTCGCATTTGGGTTGCGTTCTTCATTTCGCATGCAGCGATTAGCCTTTTTGGTGAGATCAACTGGGTGTTGCATGGTTGATAACCATAGGAGAAGTGGTGTTGTGATTGCGCGGTTCAAATCTTATTGATTTGAGGCTGGTTCGATTGTGTGTCCCATCTCCAATAAATCGAGAGTTACCACGAAATGACGGAAGATCGGGAGCCACATAAACATGGCTTTGATTCCACTTGATGTATACGTGGTTCCCGATCTTCCGTCAGGTCGTGATAACACTTGATTTAATGGAGAGGCAACACAATCAATCTGGCCTCAAATTAATACGATTCAAATCCCACAATCACAGCATCACTTCTCCTATGATTATCAACCGTGCAACGCTCGGTTGATCTCGCAAAGAAGCCTAATTCCTACATGGGAATCTAAGAATACAAGCAAGATCAAAATCACATAATCTGCTCAAGATGTATATGTGTTTGGGTGGATCAATGGATGGATGAATAGATCATATAAGAATATTCCCTTTGTCATGATCTCTCTCGCTTCAATTGATTTTTATTATGCAAACATGGCTATCTTTCTCTTTTCGAGCATCTGTTTTTTTACTTTTTTTCTATTTTTTTTTCAATATCCCATATCTCTTTTGCAAAGCTGTTGGAGAGAGATCATAATCTTATAGAGTACTCCCTCTATTTTTAAATTGATATCGCTGTTGACTTCTAATATCAACTTTGACTATTAGTCTTATTCAAATATTTTTGATAAATATCATATATTTTACTATAATTTGATTTATCATTAGAGTTATTTGAATCACAACTTAAAATTTTACACATTTGAACTAATTTTTTGAATAAGATGAGTGATCAAAGTTGATATTAAAAGTCAACGGCAACATCAATTTAAAAACGGAGGGAGTATATTTATAGTGGATGGATGTGGTGGGAACTGCAAAACTTCCAGTGTAGAAGTTGAGTGGAGATGGCGCACATTATCTTGATTAGTGAAGAATGAAAACCATCTCACAAGCACTACCAGAAAAGTGGATTTCCCCTAGTGTCCACAACACACGGGAAAGACTAAATTGCACACGGGAATGATGTTCCCTCGTGTAAACTCTCACAACACACGGGAATAAGTACACGGGGAACGTTACATGGGAAAGACAGAATTCCCCGTGTGCAAAACTCAAAGCACACGGGAAATTTGGTATTCCCATGTGCTTGTTCAAAACACACGGGAAAGCAAGGCCATAACAGCTCTTCTCAACAGAAACCTTGAATAGCTAATTCCTTTCCAATCCAAACTTTCACTGATTCAATAAAATGAGACCCACAATTGTAGATTCAAATATTCATGCATCACTTAGTAATAGGCAATATCCAATATGCACAATCATTACAAAGACTAGGGTCAACATCCATCCCGCAATAGGGTCATGTAATGTTAAATACGATCACATAAATTTGGGTACTAGTTTATAAAATAGTCTCCTAATTTAAAAGTTACTCATCTATGTAAACAAAAAATATTTCACAATAAACATTGCATTATGCTCGTGGGTGCTTGTGATAAAGATTACATAGTCTGCTACAAGATGAGGAGCATGATGGTAGTGATAACTAAAAATGAGATACTAGTAGTATGTCAGGAACCGATCACACAGCAAGTTCAGAACAGATGACCACATCCAAGTCTTTGCCAATTTCAATGAAAAGAGCATAAAGGAAGAGAAACATACTTCAAGTAAGTCCGCTATCATTTGCACTTTCATGTATCTTTGTATGAACAACTCTGTTCATGCTTGAAATTTCGGAAGGCTAGAGCGCACCAAAATATTTAACCTGTACAGCAGAACAAGAAATAAAAGCAATATTAATGTAGATAAATGAGGCATAAATAAAAGGGAAAGCAAACATATGAAGGTCCTGAAGAACTAAAACACCAAGATGTTCACTCTCTAACACCTGTAAATATGTAGCAAACATATGAAGGTCCTGAAGAACTAAAGCACCTGTAAATAGGCCATTATGAATTAAAATCTTAAAAAACAAGGATATATCAGGGGGGTACCTCGGCATAAACCAATGGCACCCTGCCCCTTCCATGGCTGCAGATACGACTAGGGTTAGGGTTTGGGGAGAGAAGCTTCTTGTAGAACAGGTGCAGGTAGTGGAAGGAGCATCATTTCTACCTTGGCCGTGTTGAGTTAGGCCGCTAGACTGTCAGGGCCGACATCTGGCTTGCCCGAAGGGGGCGCGAGGGTGCAACCGCCTGGCCGCCTGGCTCACCCGGAGGAGGCGTGAGGGGGGGGGGGGGCGTGCAGCCTGGCCGCCTGGCTCGCCCGGAGGAGGCGTGAGGGGGCGCCGTCGCCGCCGCCTCGACTGCGAGCTAGCGGGTGGCTCAGGGCAGGCCGGTCGAAGCCTAGTGGTAGGTCACCGGCGGAGAGCCAGCTGGCTCGGGGCACTCGCCGCTGGAGGGCTTGCGGCAGGCGGCGCACCGGTGGAGCCAAAGAAGTGCCGGGGTGAAGATATGGAGAATGGGGAGAACGTGAGAAGGAATACTTGGGTATGTTTGGATTGTGACTAAACACGCGGCACCAAATATTGGCTAGCCTACGGATGCCGATGTTTGGCGGCCACTTTCCTCGCCCTCATCTCGTCGGCACATGGGCGCAGAACTGAACTGCAATGCAGCACTTGAACGTGGGCTTGCCAAATCTTGGGAGGGCACCTGCGCTATTCTAAACGGACACCAAATTAGCGTTGGCGCACGTCAGCAAGCCAAAATTTGGCAGGCTTCCGATGGCATGCATCTAAACGTGCCCTTGGGACTCTGCTAAAGATTGGGCGCCCACAAATTTATCGTGTGCAAACTGATGGACACACAGAGAAATTTGTGTTCCCCCAGTGCCCAACTATTTTCCCATGTGTTTCTCGAAGCACACGGGGTAATAGAAAGTTCCCTGTGTGTAGGAAAAAAGAACAGGGGAAACAATAGGACACTGGGAGAAATTGACTTTTCTGGTAGTGAAGGGTCACAACAATTTGAAAAAGCTCAATGTAAAAGCAAGCAGCATATATAGAGGATTTGTAATATAACAATCATATGGGTTTGGTAGGAACATAACATAACATAACATCATTGAGGGGTTTGCAAAGCTTTTGATTTTCCTTTTTAAAATAAAATTCCCAAGTGTTCTAGACAAAAGAGAGAGAGATTCATATCAGCATGCCATATCTCATTCACCAACAATTTAGATAACATGCTTTCTTGAAAATAGTTACAAGAAACAGGTATGCATGCTAGAAATAAAAGTTATGCAAGCCAACCATATAGAAGCATGTTAATTGAGGGTGATGTAAGCAAGGTTCATTTTAAGTTGAGTTTAATTTTCATGATTTATCAAGAGCGTAGCATTTGAACCAAAGAGAGTTGGGGTTGAGGAGGTGCAAACCATTGTATTGGAGAAGAAGTGACCATGTTGAGCTCAAGAATGATCCTGCTGATCCAAAGGTGTCATTTGACTCTTCTAGTCTTGTGCTTTTGTGTGTTGCCCTATGTGTTGGTTGGCATCTTTTTCACATTTGTTCTTGTACCTTGGGTGCTTCTTGAATAATAAAAGATAAAACAAAATAACAAACAAAGGATTCTTCCGGTGTGATTACCGGAGAGTCAATCTTATTGGAACAGAGAATGTAAATGATAATTTGGGAGATTAGAAGCTTGACCATGAGGAAACTTCATGTTGCAACTATCCTTGACGATGTAGTCCTCAGCTCCATCGTCGATTGTTAACTAAGTACTGGAGCTCAAGCTGCAAGATTAGAATCAACAAATGCACCAATACGATCTACAATGTTTGCGATAAACGAAGGCATCTACATCCATCCTTATGAACATTTTAATGAGGACCCTAAGGTGGTTATAGTCCTCATTGGTACCTGCCGCATAGAGGGTGACTTACTACGGAAACTTTTTTTATGCGAGAATGCTTCTTTTATTCCTTCCGCAATGAACCTGATGTGGACATCATATCCTCTGATGAAGACTTCAATGAAATTATTCACACATGGTGGATTCGGACTGCAAAACAGTACAAACTTGCAACGAAAGCCACGACTTCATGTAGAATCCAATTTGGGTGTTTAAGTACATTCTAGAAAGCTCACGAAGTCTACTTTCGAATGGATCCAACCTCACCTTCATATCACGTCGGAGTCAGCACCAATTGTCATTTTTATACAGAAGGTGCTGCGTCACCCAACCTTGAGCCGTTGGCCCATGTATCAAGTTGAGCCCATTAGGGGCGCGTCCTAGGGTTTGAGGACGACCCTAGCACCCCCTGGTCGTCCTCCACCCTATTTAAAGGTCCCAGCCGCCACCAGGAACACTCCTGTTTTCTTTTGTTATAGTTTAGCTCTTTGCAAACTTTTCTGATCCTCAGTTGTGTCTAACAACCACCTGTTAGACAGCCATTTGAGAACCCCACATTTGAAGAGATTTCTGGTTTGTCACATCTTGTTCTTGCTTGTTCTTCGATTACTTGCAGGAATTGATCTTCGTAATCAGGTTGATCTTGCTGTCCAGCACGGTCAATAACCATTTGGAGTTGGTTCTGCGATTGCTAAGGCGCATACGACCTGTTCATTTGTAGTCGGATCGTGAGGGTCGACTCCACCAAATCGATATTTATTACCTCACCGAAAGATCGAGCACTCAAGTACTATCAAGTGGTATCAGCTTCCTAGGTTGCTCGGTGAGATTTATCCCATCTCGTTTATCGTTTCATTCATTTTCCCACTGTCCACATAAAAGCCATACAAAAAAAATATTGAATCATTCCACTGTCCTATACCTTTTGAGCCTGTGCATCACAATTTTCAGTAATTTGCGTTGCTAAATTCTTGGTTGCATCATCGTGTCGTGTTGCTGGTCTTTGCGTTTAATCCATTAGAGTTTCGAGTTCTTGTTACGTTCCTGGCTCATATCTAGAATAGAAGGAAGAAATCAATCCAGATCTGAGTTTGTTGCAAATAACAGATTCGGTTACCAGATTTTGGTGCGGAAGAAAACAACCATATCTCCGCGATCTGTTGTTTGTTTGGCACATTTTTATACAACCTGAAAAGATCTCCGAGTTATCTTTCCAACGGATCCACACTTGCCATAAAATACCATCCGAGCGTGTCGCAATCGCAAAAGAGATCTGCGATATCCTATCTGCTATCTGCTAGCTGCACTTTTGTTCATCTCTATTTTCATCCCATCACAAAAAAAACAAAGGGAGAGAAAAAGAAAAGAAAAGAAAATAAAAGGAAAAAAGAGAGAAGTTGCAGAAAAAGAAAGTCAAAGAATTGAAAAAAAGAGAGAGAAGTGCTACGTGTTTTAGTTGCTACTGTCCTGAGCCTTTTGTATCATTTGTTGGACTATCTTTGTGTCTAGGCTCGCTTCTCTAGCAGAGTTTAGCCTACGACCAGCACCATACCGTTGTTGAACGCTTATTCAACTTTGCATTTGCTGATTTGATTGTGTTAATCCTTGCTACAAATTAAAACTATCCAAGCTCCACAGATTACTACAGCAAACGGGTTTTGTGTCCCTGGCAATCGCTCCACCAATCTTCGCTGGTTGACATCATTGGTTGCAAATCACCTCTGCTGATTTGGTAAGAACATGTAAGAACCTGGTTGAGCAGGCTTGAGAGAAACTGAGTTGGACACAACCTAGCTCGTTGTCAATTTGTTTTGCTGTTTACTAACCATGATAGGCACAATAAAAAAAAAAGGGAGCTGGTGGTTTACATCCCCACAAAGGTGGGCAGATGCTTCAACATGAGGTAAATGATGATATTTTGCAAGTAATCAGTTTGTCAATATATTTTTTTGCTAGGAAATTTGATCCTCATGCATACATTGATTGGGAACTGAATGTAGATAAAGAATTTACTGCACATGACTTATCTGAAAAAGAAATGATTTACATTGCCTCAAGTGTTTTGACTGAAAGTGCTTTGCTTGAATGAAAATATATTTGTAGGCACAATAAAGTTCCAGCATCTTAGAAAGACTTCAAATGCCATTTTAGAGATGTTTTTATTCCTGTATTTTATGCTGATTATTTGCGTGCCAAATTTGACAACTTGAAGCAAGATAGTATGACTGTTAAAGAATACTTTCATGACTTTAAGATTTGTGTCATGTTTGGTGGCTTAGATGAATGCCGGAAAGATACAATGAGGAGGTTTATGAAAGGTCTCAATTCTGAAATTCAAATGTTGCTTATTTGTCAAACTTACAGCTCAATCTCTCACTTGTTTTTTCTTGCTTGTAATGCTGAAAATCAACTTTTATCATCTAAAGATTCAAGCATGAATAATCACCATCACAGATTCATCGAATGTATTGCTGATATGCCTTTGTCACAAGGAGAATATGATAAAGAGAAGTTGTGTGATAGAGAGCACTCTTCTGTTTTTTGTCCTATGCTTAACATCGTGCAGGAGAGTGAGAATAAAACTGAAGAAGACATTGAGCTGGTAGCTGCAACAATGGATAATGATGCTTGTGTGACGCCTACTATATTCCAGGAGAGTAACAAAAATGCAACACACTGTGAGTCTCTCACCACATCTCGATCCTCTCATGCTGCTTGTGCTGAACTGCAATTGCCCAATCTTCATCATAATGTTTTGCAAAACTTAGTTGAGCCTCCCATGACTTATGCTTTATTTTGTAATGCACGTTAGTTCTATGATTGTGTCAAGTTGTGTGAACAAGTTTCGTTCATTCCAAAAACACAACTAGTGCAGGGTGTTCAAAATTTTGCAGGTGAGTCTACACCTGTTGAGAATAGGCCTTTTCATTGCACTGATATGAAGGAGAAAAAGTTTAAGCTCAGATCTTCTTTAAAAACTATAGGTTATATTGAATTTGATGTTCCTTGTAACTTGGGTTATTTGGAGAAGAAATTATTTCAGAATTGTAGTTTGTAATGTTTGGGCTACTGTGTTTTTCATGCAATTGGCAAATATGATGAGATTAAAGATTTCTTAGTGTCTAAAGTCATCATATGCTCTAATCTGAAACACAGTTTTGAAATACACAATCAGAATCAAACAATGACGTGCACTAACACTAACAATGGATTGCAAAGTTTCTCTAGTTTTGTTTTCTATCAACAGGAGCAGCTCAGGACACAGGAGAACGTATTGTTGGGGCCTGATGTTCTGCTCATCATCCGTCTCAATCTGACCACAAGCAACTTTGTCGACCACTGGATCAAGCCGAGGACGGCTTGCTACAAAGAAGGGGAGAATGATGAAATCTTATATGTTCCTGCTGCGCCACTTGACCACATCAAAATACCCCCGTGGCCGCCACCGAAGGGCACGGTGGAGTGCCGGTTCTCAAATCTGAACTCGAGTTGAGGATGACTCCAAATGAATCGGGGGAGGATGATGGGATCACATATATACCCCCATGGCCTCCACCTTTTGAAATTTCTAAAGGGCATGGTTGCATGGTTGGTTTTAAAACTGTGCTTGAGTCGAGAACGACTCCAATTCAAGTGAGAGAGGATGATGAGATCACATACATACCCTCGTGGCCTCCACCTTTCATAATTTCAGAAGGGCATATTGGAGTGACGCTTTTGTAATCAGAAATTGAGTCGAGAACGATTCTAATTCAAGTGGGTGAAGATGATGTGGGCATCATATCCTCTAATGAGGACTTCAATGAAATTATTCACACATGGTGGATTCGGACTGCAAAACAGTACAAACTTGCAACGAAAGCCACGACTTCATATAGAATCCAATTTGGGTGTTTAAGTACATTCTGGAAAGCTCACGAAGTCTACTTTCGAATGGATCCAACCACACCTTCATATCACGTCAGAGTCCGCGCCAATTGTCATTTTTATACTAAAGGTACTGCGTCACCCCAACTTGGGCCGTTGGCCCATGTATCAAGTTGAGCCCATTAGGGGCACGTCCTAAGGTTTGAGGACAATCCCAGCACCCCCTGGTCGTCCTCCACCCTATTTAAAGATCCCAGCCGCTACCAGAAACACTCGGATTTTCTTTTGTTATAGTTTAGCTCTTATGCAAACTTTCTAATCTTCAGTTGTGTCCAACGACCACCTGTTAGACAGCTTTGAGAACCCCATATTGTGAGAGATTCCTGGTTTGCCACATCTTGTTCTTGCTTATTCTTCGATTGCTTGCAGGAATTGATCTTTGTGATCAGGTTGATCTTGCTGTCCAGCACGGTCAATAACCATTCGAAGTTGGTTCTGTGATTGCTAACGCACACACGACCTGTTCGTTTGTAATCGGATCATAAGGGTCGACTCCACCAAATCGATAGTTATCACCTCACTGAAAAATCGGGCACCTCAAGTACTATCAGAACCTCACATGCACATATGCAGAATCATTTATATTGGACTCCAAAGTTGATGTCTCGATGCAATCCATGGCCTAAAGTTTTCCCTCTCAAGAGGTTCAACCAAGAAGCTCACTGTTGATTCCTTTTCACCATCGAGAATAACATGTGGCAGGTTAGAGGGAAGAGGCTTGGCAAACGTCAAAGGTGATGAGGGCTAGATGGACTCATGAAGAGATTCTCCTGCATTGTCTTCATCTTGGGTGGAAATTCAGATGGACATAGGAGATATGAAAGAGGATACAAACATCACCTTCTCGAGCATGTCATGCTTTGGAGAGGGTTCACCGCTAAGTTTGTTAATCAAGAGTTACGAGTTGCAAAAAGGTGTTCCCAAGCTGTCCATTAAGGCTCCCTTTATTTGTATTTACTTGGAGGAGATGATCTTGCTGGTAGCCTATGAGAAGATCAAAATTGAGGATAGAAAAGATGTGAAAATCTAGGTGAACCTTAATTTTATTAACTTTGATCGGTGTGGCCCTTGCGATCCCACAACATTCAAAGATGAGCATAGAGGGACTTCTAAAGAGTTTGTCAATTCATGATAGAGGCATGTTGCCTAAAAAGGTATGCCCAAAGCTCTCAAGTATGACATTGGCCCTAGCAGTGGGAATGTGAAAGGCCTCTACGGTAACTCCCCTAATGGAACAAGACAAAGTTGTGATGGTGAAATAATTTGTATTTCTTTGGAAGAGCACTCCACTTCTTTTGACCATTCCTTGCTTACATATGAGGTTGCTTCCTTCACATCCACCTTGCAAACTTGATCTTGAGGAGGATTGTGTGGATGATGAGGTACCATAGGTTTCTTTTACCGTAAGTAACTTAAGGTGTTTCCACAATCTTCCTTGAATTCAACAAACAAGTCAAAAGGTTGAATTTCTTCTTCCCGTGGTGTCTATGGTTCGAGTGAGGGTTCAACGGTCGAATCTTTGGATGTAGATGATGAAGGCTTGGATTCGCTTGAATATGTCTCCTTAGTTTTTCCTTGACGTCGGTGTGGAGGGGGCTGCTAGCGTCTAAGAAGGGAGTGTTGTCTAGGATTGTATCTAGGATTTTTCTTCCTTCATCCATCGTCTTTTGCATTAATGATACTCCAGCAGAGATGTCAAGGTATAGGGCAGATTCTTTGCTAAGACTAAACCAAATATATTGTAGCAACATATCTTCTGGCATAAACAAGTCAGGGTCTATTTGAGTTAACTCTAAGAACCTTGTCCAAGCTGCAACTATAGTTTCATTCTGTCTACGGAGGCGTTGATAGGCCTAACATTCATTTCCGGAACCCATAGACAGCGCCAGAGTCTGTGCTAGAGTAGTACGAATAGCCCCATCTTTCCTCTACATGATCCTCTCGAACAACACCGGAGTACAAGTGTGGAGAAGAGCCAAGGTAGACCAGAGCTTCTTCTTGTCCCTCTCACTCTTTCCCTCTCTCTTAGACACTAGGGCTAGTGCTAAAAAGCCTATGTAGGGGCACTCTTTGTCTTCTTGTGTTGTGTGGAAAGTGAGGGAATGAGCCTCCTTTTATAGCCTCCGATAGACGGAATAGTGACACTGATGTGGACATCATATCCTCTGATGAGGACATCAATGGAAATATTCACACATGAAGGATTCGGACTGCAAAACAGTACAAACTTACAACAAAAGCCACGACTTCATATAGAATCTAATTTGGGTGTTTAAGTACATTCTAGAAAGCTCACGAAGTCTATTTCGAATGGATACAGCCTCACCTTCATATCACATCCGAGTTAGCGACAATTGTCATTCCAATTCAGAAGGTGCTGCATCACCCCAACTTGGGCCGATGGCCCGTGTATCAAGTTGAGCCCATTAGGGGCACGTCCTAGGGTTTGAGGACGACCCCAGCACCCCCTGGTCGTTCTCCACTCTATTTAAAGGTCCTAGCCGCCACCAAAAAGACTAGAGTTTTCTTTTGTTATAGTTTAGCTCTTTGCAAACTTTCCTGATCTTCAGTTGTGTCCAACGACCACCTGTTAGACAGCCATTTGAGAACCCCATATTTGAAGAGATTTCTGGTTTGCCACATCTTGTTCTTGTTTGTTCTTCGATTACTTGCAGGAATTGATCTTCGTGATCAGGTTAATCTTGCTGTTTCGGCGAGGTCAATAACCATTCGGAGTTGGTTTTGCGATTGCTAAGGCGCACACGACCTGTTCGTTTGTAGTCGGATCGTGAGGGTCGACTCCACCAAATCGATATTTATCACCTCACCGAAAGATCGGGCACTCAAGTACTATCAAGTGGTATCAGCTTCCCAGGTTGCTCGATGATATTTATCCCATCTCGTTTATCGTTTCATTCATTTTCTCACTGTTCACATAAAAGCCATACAAAAAATATTGAATCATTCCGCTGTCCTATACGCTTTGAGCCTGTGCATCACTATTTTTAGTAATTTGCGTTGTTGAATTCTTGGTTGCATCATCGTGTCGTGTTGCTGGTCTTTGCGTTTAATCCATTAGAGTTTCGAGTTCTTATCACGTTCCTGGCTCATATCTACAATAGAAGGAAGAAATCAATCCAGATCTGAGTTTGTTGCAAATAACAGATTCGGTTACTAGATTTGGTGGGAAAGAAAACAACCATATCTCCGCGATCTGTTGTTTGTTTGGTACATTTTTATACAACCTGGAAAGATCTCCGTGTTATCTTTCCAAGGATCCACACTTGTCATAAAATACCACCCGAGCGTGTCGCAATCGCAAAAGAGATCTGCGATATTCTATCTGCTATTTGCTAGCTGCACTTTTGTTCATCTCTATTTTCATTCCATCACAAAAAAATAGAGGGAGAGAAAAAGAAAAGAAAAGAAAATAAAAAGAAAAAAAGAGAGAAGTTGCGGAAAAAAGAAAGTCAAAGAATTAAAAAAAGAGAGAAGTGCTATGTGTGTTAGTGGCTACTGTCCTGAGCCTTTTATATCATTTGTTGGACTATGATTGTGTCTAGGCTCGCGTCTCTAGCAGGGTTTAGCCTAGGACCAGCACCATACCGTTGTTGAACACTTATTCAACTTTGCATTTGCTGATTTGATTGTGCTAATCCTTGCTACAAATTAAAACTATCCAAGCTCCACAGATTACTACAGCAAACAGGTTTTGTGTCTCTGGCAATCGCTCCACCAATCTTTACAGGTTGACATCGTTGATTGCAAATCACCCATGCTGGTTTGGTAAGAACATGTAAGAATTTGGCTGAGCAAGCTTGAGGGAAATCGAGTTGGACAAAACCTAGCTCGTTGTCAATTTGTTTTGCTATTTACTAACCATGATAGGAACAATCAAGGAAAAGAGAGCTGGTGGTTTACACCCTCACCAAGATGTGCAGATGCTTCAACATAAGGTAAAGTATGATATTTTGCAAGTCATCAGTTCGTCAATACCTTTTTTTGCAGAAAAATTTGATCCTCATGCATACATTGATTGGGAACTAAATGTAGATAAAGAATTTGGTGCACATGACTTGTCTGAAAAGGAAAAAATTAACATTGCCTCGAGTGTTTTGACTGAAAGTGCTTTGCTTGAATGGAAATACATATGTAGGCACAATAAAGTTCTAGAATCTTGGAAAGACTTCAAATGTCATTTTAGAGATGTCTTTATTCCTACATTTTATGCTGATCATTTGCGTGCTAAATTAGAAAATTTGAAGCAGAATAGTATGACTGTTAAAGAATACTTTCATGACTTTAAGGTTTGTGTCATTTTTTGTGGCTTCGATGAATGCCGGGAAGATAAAATCAATAGGTTTATGAATGGTCTCAATTCTGAAATCCAAATTTTGCTCATCTCTAAAACTTACTACTCACTCTCACACCTGTATTTGCTTGCTTGTATTGTTGAAAATTAGCTTTTATCATCTAAAAATACAAGCATCAACAATCACCATCAGAAAATTGTGGAATGTATTGCTGATGTGCCTTTGTCACAAGAGAAATGTGATAAAGAAGAGTTGTGTGATACTTTATCTCTTATTAAAACAGCACAACCAGATAGAGAGCACTCTTCTGTTTCTTGTCCTATGCCTAACATCGTGTAGGAGAGTGAGAAAAAGACTAAAGAAGACGTTATGCTAGTTGATGAGATAATGGATAATGATGCTTGTGTGCTGCCTACTATATTTTAGGAGAGTAAGAAAAATGAAACACACTGTGAGTCCCTCACCACATCTCGATCCTCTCATGCTGCTTGTGTTAAACTGCAATTGCCCAATGTTTATCCTAGTGTTCTGCAAAGCTTAGTTGAGCCTCCCAAGACTTATGCTTTGTTTCGTAATGCATATTTGTCCTATGATTGCATCAAGTTGTGTGACCAAGTTTTGTTCATCTCGAAAACACAACTAGTGTGTGGAGTAGAAAATGTTGTTCTTGAGTACACACATATGGAGAATAAGCATTTTTATTAGGCTGATTTGAATGATACAAAGTTAGAGTTCATATCTTCTTTAACTTCTTTAGGTTATATTGAATTTGATGCTCCTTGTAACCTGAATTATTTAGAGAAGAGATTATTTCGGAATTGCAATTCGCAACATTTTGGCAATTGTGTTTTTTATGTTATTGGCAAATACGATGACATTGAAGATTTCTTAATATCTAAAATAGTCATTTGTACTAATCTGAAATACCTTTTTGAAATGCGAAAATAAGATCAAACAATAGCATCCACTAACACTAACAATGCTTTGCAAAGTTTCTCTACTTTTGTGATCTATTAACAGGAGCAGCTCATGGAGAAGGAGAAGTTGTTGTTGTGGCCAAGCTACGTGCTCATCCCCTGTTCCAACATGACAGCAAGAAATTGTTTCGACCACTGGATCAAGCCGAGGACGGCTAGTTGTAAAGAAAGAGAGAATGATAAGATCTTTATGGTACTACTTGACCGCTTCAGAATACCCTCGTGGCCGCCACCTCTTATGATTTTGAGTGCACGGTGGAGTGGCGGTTCTCCAATTTGACCTTGAGTCGAGAATGACTCAAAAAGAAGCGGGAGACGATGATGAGGTCACATAATACCCCCGTGGCCTCCACCTTTTAAGATTTCTACAAGGCACGGTGGCATAGCTGGTTTTGAATCTGTGCTTGAGTCGAGGACGACTCCAAATCAAGTGGAGGAGGATGATGAGACCACATACATACCTCCCTGGTCTCCACCCTTTATAATTTCATAAGAGCATATTGGAGTGGCACTTTTACATTCTGAACTTGAGTCGAGAACGATTCTAATTCAAGTGGATAAGGATGATGTGGACATCATATTCTCTGATGAGGACGTCACTAGAAATATTCACACATGGAGGATTCGGACTGCAAAACAGTATAAACTTATAACAAAAGCCACGACTTCATATGGAATCCAATTTAGATGTTTAAGTACATTTTGGAAAGCTCATCAAGTCTACTTTCGAATGGATACAGCCTCACCTTCATATCACATCAAGTCAGCGACAATTGTCGTTTCAATTCAGAAGGTGCTGCATCACCCCAACTTGGGCCGATGGCCCGTGTATCAAGTTGAGCCTATTAGGGGCACGTCCTAGGGTTTGAGGACGACCCCAGCACCCCCTGGTCGTCCTCCACCCTATTTAAAGGTCCCAGCCGCTACCAAAAAGACTAGGTTTTCTTTTGTTATAGTTTAGCTCTTTGCAAACTTTTCTGATCTTCAGTTGTGTCCAACGACCACCTATTAGACAGCTATTTGAGAGTCCCACATTTGAAGAGATTTCTGGTCTTGTTCTTGATTATTCTTCGATTACTTGCAGGAATTGATCTTCGATCAGTTGATCTTACTGTTTCGGCGAGGTCAATAACCATTCGGAGTTGGTTCTGCGATTGCTAAGGCGCACACGACCTGTTCGTTTGTAGTCAGATCGTGAGGGTTGACTCCACCAAATCAATATTTATCACCTCACCGAAAGATCGGGCACTCAAGTACAACCAGAGACGAAAGCCCAAATGCACTGAGTGGGGAAGGTCGGGGGAAGCACCACACATTGGCCCAGTGCGAAGGGCACCAGGACCATGCCAGCCGACCCAGTCTTGGACCGGATCATACTGAGTATTGGCCTGGTCTCCTCTAGTGCCTTCGGTGATATTCCTGAGGGCATCAATTTTATCTCTTGGTTTTCTTCCTCTTTTGCCCATTTCTTCTAGAAATTCTTGGAAATTTGATATATAATTCCTGTATACAAATATTCACTAAAACTCATGGAAACAATTAGAAATAAATGTTATGTTTAAGTTTGGTATTGAATTTCCATGCTTTAATGTAAAAATTGATGGTGGATTTAGCAATCAAATGATCACCAACAATGGGGTTTTAAATTATTTACACCGTTGACTTATAACATCAACTTTGATAATTTGTCTTATTCAAAATTTGTTCTAGCATGTAAAATTATAATTGTGATTTAAATACCAATAATGATAACGTAAATAATAATAAAATTTTACACATTTGAACAAATTTTTTGAACAAAATGAATGGTCGAAGTTGATGTAATAAGTGAATAATGTCAATATTTTAAAGTGTCTCAGTGCCCCTGCTTTTGAACCAAACCGATTGGTTGCCCCTGTAAAATTAGTGTTTGTTCCATTGCCCCTGGAACCTGAAAGTTAAACTTCCGTCTGCCCTTGTTTTCAGATTTCGTTACATCCCGTTACATTTTCTTTTTTTTTTAAAAAAAGAAAAAATAGGAAAAGATGAAACTACCCTCGCTCCTTGTCCCACAAGTATTTGGCTGGCTTTCCTTGCGCCCAAGCGGCGGTGCACGAGTGGGGCAGGCTGCGCGTGGGGCGTGCCGGTGGC